>CAUYSK010073394.1:0-17592 GCA_963575035.1 Avahi laniger | reverse complement strand
TTATTATTCCAAGGTATTGTGAGGGTACAAACATTCTAGTTACACTTTATGTCTTTGCCTCACCCAAATGCAGGTTAAAGGCGTGCCCTTCCCTCCCTTTAGTGCTCCCCGTGTCCTTTAGTTGTAGATTCGCCCCCCCAACCCCCTCATCCCTGGAGAGTATTTCTGCCATGTGATCACCCTAGTGTTGATCAGTTAGTACCAATTTGATGGCGAGTACATACTTTTCTTTTAACTAAGGAAACTATACGTTAATTTTTAAATACTTTGTATTAAGTCTTAATATTGTTTCAGATTTAAAATGGGTATAAAATCCTATTTTTCCAGTCAATAAATATAAATATTATAACAAGAAAAAGACAAAGTAAATGGATGGATATTTATCTTTACTCCTAATAAAGAAAATTTGTATTATGCTTACTATTAAATATGAAATAAAAGTTTCTTTGACAATCTTTTCCTTATACCTCGATCTGCTTATAAGAAAACTTATGATATTTTCTTAAGGCTGAAGAAATTAATCAGGGTATTATAAATCCATATCTAAGTACAAACCTAAAAATTATCCCTGAAAATATTTATGGTGGAAGTCATTGATTCAAAGCACTGATTCACTAGCTTTTTATCTTATTCCAAAACAAAATACATGTGTGGTGAAAATAATGAGCAAGTAAAACTTATTCTCTATGATAATTAGATATTTTATAAATATTTAGAATATGTGATACAAAGTTTGAGAGGGATAATATCTAAATCCAATGTGTATTGACTTATCCAAATTAGAAATTGGTCTTATTTCCAGTTAAAGACTTGAGGGGAAACCAGATGAATAGGAGGCCAAGAAGAAATTAAGTTAATCAACTTCCAAAGTAGGATTTATGAAATTTGAGATTAGTGTTTACAAAGAGTCTCAGGATACTTTATTATTAAGTCTTAATTTCTAAAATATAATTAGACATATTTATATACCATAATAAAAAGGGAAAGCAAGAAATTAAGGTGAGGACCACTTGGTTGGTATTAATTGATAAATAGAGATGTAACTGGCCTGGTGGGTTAGAGTTGCTTTAGGGAGAATACTAGACATCATTTAAACAAGGTATCTCTATAAAAATAAAGCCTGCCTCATAATATCAGGATGGGATATTATTCAGGACCGTGCAGAAACATTTGTTTTTGACAAGTTATGCTAATTGGCCCTGGGACACTTTGACAACTTTCATTACTGCCCCCCTTCTCACCTCTCCACACCAGTTATTATTTAAATCATTTGGTGTTTGTATTACTCTAACTAGATTCCGATGATTGATCCTTGTGCTTGTCACACTGCTTTGCGCCTTCTTAGATAAGCTGTTATAACAATATTCGAGATAATTTCTATAATGTAGTGGAGGCTGACTGTCACACATGTATAAGGCATGAGGTTGAGTAGTTTAAAATGGGGGGCTTTTATTTTCTCTGCAAATTAGTAAACATGATAATTTGCAAAGAATAAGGACAAGGTGGCTGGGTCAGATATTTGAAGAAAGTAAATATTTTAAAACAGCTCAGAGAACCAGAGAGTGAATCAATTTAGAGAAATCTTGTGGAATTTCTGAATATTTTAATGAACCCTGTTAAGTTTAATGAGGATAACTTTATAGTTCCCTGGTTGAGTGATGATCTTTAGTAATCCTTGGCAGCCCAGACATAAGCATAGACCAAGTAGAAATAGGGATTCCTCTAGATTTTAGGTTTTAGCCATATAGACAGAAATGATGAATAGACAACTGAATGTGAGAATTTAACATATTGACAAAAGAATACATGAAATTATGTGCAAATGAATGCGAGTATAATTCCACAAAGCATTGTTCTAAGACTGGCAAAATTAGGATATCTGGAAAAATTGTGTTTGATTCCTTTTATTGTAGGGCAACTAATGACATAAATCGCAAATGTCTTCAGGCTTCCTTTTCTCCCTATTAGATGCATTGTCCCATAATTCCAAGGTGTTATCCCTCTTGGTTCCGGCACTCTTCATAAAGATAGGATTCTCTGAATTTATGAATGTTTCTAGGCCCCTTAAGTTAGTGTGAGTCTATCAACAATGGGTCACATGGCAGCTCTTACTGAGCCTTTCAGCTAATTCTGCACAAGCTATTAGACCGAGAACTAGGAACAGCTTAAGTGTTCGCCTCCATTTTATAGTTTTGCTCAGGGCATAAAATATGGCTTCATGGGGACATTGTGTCAAATGTTTTTTGACTTCCTTAGAACACTAATGTGTTTTTTCTATATTTTATAACAACTTGAAAAGTAAAAAAGCATAATTTATAAAAGCAATAGTTTAGGCAAAGAGGATTAAAGAATATATGGTTCTCATAGATTTTTTCAGCAAAGAAACCCATATATCTTGATTAAATTTACTAAAAATATTTGACAATAATCATAATTGGTTAATCTACAAAGAAGGAGACAATATATTCCATATTTATGTCAGGTGATATTAAACCTAATGCCGGTACTTGTTTAAGTTTGTCCTATAATTGAATTGAAAATGAAAAGTGTTTAATGAACAAGAAAAGCACAAAGAGGTTAATGGACTGGAAGTTCCTAAGAAGTCAAAGACAGGGGATGTTGAGGTTTTTGAGTAGAAAGTCTATTGGGATGTGAGATTATCTGGTGTCAATTTAGAGGTTGTGAATGTGGGAGCTGATGACAGATGTTGAGTAAAAGAAAATTCATTGAGGATAAGCAGGTCAAAGAGTTGAGAGGCCAGGATTTGAATGGGTCCTCCACGTCTTGAATCTACCCAGACTTATGGCAGTTTTTAAGATTAAAAATGTCTTAGCCAGTATCTTCATTGAGTAAATGGATAAATGAATGAATGAATAATGCATTTGGAAACTTCAACTGAAGTTATATCTGCTAAATCAATTTACTTTTTCACTTATTGAGTAACAAGTATCATTAATTATCTGAACAATTCTAATTGCCTCCTAAATTGACTGTGTTTAGACTTTTAGCTTTTTCCAAAATATTCCCCAAGCTGACATTAGCTATTTTCCTAATGTGCTTTCTTATAAGATGACTTCCTATTTCCAAAAATAAAACTCAATGCCCTTCACAATCTAATTCCAATTTAATCTTCCATTTCCATAATTTTTTCATTATTATATTTTCCCTTTAGTATCTCCTTATTACACATCCATTACCCATTTCTTATTCTCACAGGACCATGTAAAATTTTATCCATTTTACAACATCTGCTTATCTTGTCCTTGTGGTATTCCTGGAACATGCCTCTGTAAGCAAGTATCCATTCATTCAGAAATATATGTTGCACTATTAAGATAGGAGGGGTTGGAGCAAGATGGCTAAACAGAAACATCCAGCAATTATCTCTTGGCATGAACACCAAATTTTCAACTATCCAAACAAGAAAGCATATTTAGAAGAACAAAAAAAATCGGGTGAGTAATTGTACTTAGTTTTAATATTATAGCAAGGAAAGACATACTGAAGAGGGCAGAAAAGACAATATTGCATTGCGACACCACCCATCTCCCATCCCCTGGCAGTGCTGCATCAGCGAGCCAAGTGGAGAGAGAGTATGTGTGCCCAGAGTGGGAGAATGAAGTGATTATGGGACTTTCCATTGAAACTCAGGGCTGCCCTGGCACAGGGGAACACAGCAAAGGGCAGAATTTCGCTGCTGTTTACAAAGGGAGCATTTAGACCAGCCCTGCCAGAGGGGAATCCTCCACCCCAAAATCTGAGTTCTAGCTAATAGCACGACCAGTTGACAAAAAGTAGCCTGGGGTCTGGACTACATTCATGAGACAGTCTGGTCACAAAGGCTGCGGTCCTTGAGCAATTTCTGTGGTTGTGCTGGCTCAGAACCAGTGGACCTGGGGTGAACATGACCCAGTGAGACACCAGCTCTATAAGTCATGTGCAAGAAATACATTTCACCTATAAATACACACACAGAGTAAAAATAAAGAGATGTAAAAATATATTCTATGTAAATGGAAACCAAAAAAAGCAAATGTGTAGCTATACTTCTATTAGATGAAATAGATTTCAAGACAGAAATTGTACAAAGAGCCAAAGAAGGTCATTATATAATGATAAAGGGATAAATTTAGCAAGAAGATATAACAATTCTAAATATGTATGCACCCAACATTGGAGCACCCAGATATATAAAACAAATATTACAGAGCTAAAGAGAGAGATAGACCCCAATACAATAATACCTGAAGACCTCAATATCCCATCTTTAGCATTGGACAGATTATCCAGACAGAAAACCAACAAAGAAACATTATATTTAAGCTGCACTATAGACCGAAGAGACCAATATATATTTACAGAACATTCATCTAACAGCTGCAGAATACAGGTTCTTCTCCTCAGCTCATGGATCATTCTCAAGGATAGCCCATGTGTTAAGCCACAAAATAAGTCTTTAAAAATTAAAAAAAATATTATACCAAGTATTTTCTCTTAACACAATGGAAAAAAATTGTAATCAATAACAAGAAGAACATTGGAAAATAGACAAACACACATGGAAATTAAACAATATGCCCATGAATGACCAGGCAGTCAATGAAGAAAGATTAAAAAAGAAATTAAAAAATTCCTTGAAACAAATTAAAATGAAAACTCAAAATATCAAAACCTATCGGATACAGTAAAAGCAGCAATAATAAAGAATTTTACAGCAAAAAGTGCTATGTTGACTAAGTAGGAAAGTGTCAGATAAACTAACAATGCACCTTGAAGAACCAGAAAAGCAATGCATCTTGAAGAGCTAACCAATCTCAAAATTAGTAGAAGAAAAGAAATAATAATATCAGGGCAAAAATAAATGAAATTGAAACCCAACAATATAAAAGATCAATGAAATTAAAAGTTATCTTTTTGGAAAGATAAACAAAATTGACAAACTTTTAGCCAGAATAACTAAGAAAAAGGGAGAAGACCCAAATAAATAAAATGAAAGATGAAAAAGGAGACATTACAACTGAAACTGCAGAAATTCAAAGAATCATTAGAGACTTCTATGAACAACTATTAAATATATGTCAATAAATTGGAAAACCTAGAGGAAATGGATAAATTCCTAGATGCATACAACCTATTAAGATTAATCCAGGAAAAAATTCAAAACTTGAATAAACCAATAGCAAGTAACAAAATATTAAGAAACAGTAATGAAAAGTCTCCCATCAGTGAAAAGCCCAGGTCATGATGGCTTCACTACTGAATTCTACCAAGCATTCAAAGAACTAATATCAATACTTTTTGAACTATTCCAAACAATCAAGGAGAAGGGAATACTCTCAAGTTCATTCTTCAAGGCCTATACCACCCTGATAGTAAAACCAAAGACACAACAACAACAAAAACTTTGAGTCAATATCTTTGATGAACATGGATGCAAAAATCTTTATCAAAGTACTATTGAACTGAATTCAACATCACATTAAAAAAAACTGTTCATCATCATCAAGTAGGATTCATCCCAGGGATGCAAGGATGGTTCAACATATACAAATCAATCAATATGATACATCATATCAAAAGAAAGAAAGAGAAAAACTATATGATCATTTCAATTGATGCTGAAAAAGCATTCAATAAAATTCAACATCTCTTTGTGATAAAAACTATCAAAAAATATATAAAAGGAACTTCCCCCAACATGATAAAAAGCCATGTATGACAGACCCACAGCTAGTATCATACTGAATGGGGAAAAACTGAAAGCCTTTCCTCTAAGGTCTGGAGCAAGACAAGAATACCCACTTTCACTACTGTTATTCAACATACTACTTAAAGTTCTAGCTGGAGCAATCAGACAAGAGAAAGAAATAAAGAGCATCTAAATTGGAAAGGAAGAAGTGAAATTATACTTGTTTGCAGATTATATGATCTTATATCTAGAGAAATCTATTATAACTGATAAACAAATTCAGCAAAATTGCAGGCTATAAAATCAACATATAAAAATCAGTAGATTTCTATACACCAACAGTAAATAATCTGAAAATGAAACCAAGAAATTAATCACATTTACAATTACTACAAATAAAATACCTAGAACTAAAAATTAGCTAAGAAATGAAAGATGTCTATAATGAAAACTACAAAACACTGATGAAAGAAATTGAAGATAACACAAAAAAAATTGGAATGATAGTCCATGTTAATTGATTGAAGAATCAATATTGTTAAAATGTCCACACTACCCAAGCAATCTATGGATTCAACACAATCCCCATCAAAATACCAATCATGTTATTCATAGAAATAGAAAAAACAATACTAAAATTAATATGGAACCATAAGGGATCCAAATAGCTAAAGCCATCCTGAGCAAAAGAACAAAACTGGAGGAATCACATTGTCTGACTTTAAATTACTTGACAGAGCTGTAGTAACCAAAACAGCTTGGTACTGACATAAAAACAGACACATTGACCCATGGAACAGAATAGAGAACACAGAAATAAATCCACACATGTATAGTGAATTTATCTTCAACAAAGTTGCCAAGAACATACAATGAGAAAAGGACAGTTTCTTCAATAAATTGTACTGGGAAAACTGAATATCCATATGAAGAAAAATGAAACTGGACCTTTATTTCTTGCCCTATACAAAAGTCAAATAAAAATGTATTAAAGACTTAAACATAACACCTTAAACTGTGAAACAACTAAAGGAAGATATTCAGATCATGCTTTAGGACACTGGTCTTGCCAAGGACTTCTTCAGCAATACCCCCAAAGCACAGGCAATCAAAGCAAAATTGGACAAATGGGACCACACGAAGCTAAAAAGCTTTAGTACAGCAAAGAAAACAATAAACAAAGGGAAGAGGCAACCCATAGAATGGGAGAAAATATTTACAAACTACCCATCTGGCAAGGGATTAATAACTAGAATATATAAGGAACTCCAACAACTCAATCAGAAAAAATCAAATAATTTGATTTAAAAATGGGCAAATGATCTGAATAGACATTGTTCAAAAGAAGGCATACAAGTGGCCAACAATTATATGAAAAAATGCTTAATATCATTAGTCATCAGAGAAATGCAAATGAAAACTACAATGAGATATCATCTCACTCCAGTTAAAATGGCTTTTATTAAAAAGATAAGACAACAATGAATGCTGACAAGCACATAGAGAAAGGGGAACCTCTTACAATGTTTGTAGGAATTAAAATTAGTGCAATTACTATGGAGAACAGTGTGAAGTTTCCTGAAAAAAATAAAAACAGAACTACCATATGACCCATCAATCCCACTGCTAGGTATATATCCAAAAGAAGGAAATTTAATATATCAAAAAGATATTCACACTCCCAAGTTTCTTGCAGAACTATTCACAATAGCCAAGACTTGGAATAAACCTAAGTGTCCATCAATTGATGAATGGATAAAGAAATTGTGGTACATACACACAGTAGTATATTATACAGCAATAAAAAAGAATGAAATTCTGCCATTTGCAACAACATGGATGGAACTGAAGATCCATTATGTTAAGTGAAATAAGCCAAGCACAGAAAGACAAATCTCACCTCTTTTCATTCATATGTGGGAGCTAAATATTAAAAACAATTGTTTTCATGGAGTCAGAGAGTACAATGATGTTTATCAGAGGCTGGGAATGGTAGTTGAGGGGGATTAAGTGGGGATGAAAAAAGTGGGTGAAAACATTATAGATTATTAAATAGAATGGACAATATTTGGTTGCAAAACAAAGTGACTATAATCAATAATAAGTTGTGGATATTTTAAAATAAATAAAAAGTAGAATTGGAATTTCCCTAACATAAAGAAATGATAGATGTCTGAAGCGATGGATACCACAATAACCCTGATTTGATTAATTCACATCATATGCTTATTCAAAACATCACATGTACCCTATAAAGATATACAATTATTATGTACCCATAATTTAAAATTTAAAAAAATAAATAAAAAATAAAATATATATTGATTATTTACAACATTCAACTCCTCAGCAATAAAGATAAGGCTAAGTTGATTAACAAGACAGATATTTCCCAAGAAACAAGTAAATAAACAAATGAGCAAAACAATCATTACTTATGATAGGAGATAGAAAAAAATAGGAGATGCTGTTTTTGAAGGCAGTGAGCTGGATATCTAATTTCAGTGAAATTTTGGTAAAGACTTTTCCTACAAGATGACCTAATTGAAATATGAAGTTAAGTACATTTAAAAAGTGGAAATCAGAATTATGAAACTCCAAAAAACCTTGAAAGAGAATGGGAATCTGAAAAATCTCTTATGATTGAAATGGCATCAGATGAATTCAGGTGATAGGCTGGATTAAGATAAGGCAGTTTGGATTAAAACTAAGGTAGGAAGGAGGTGAGGTGCTTTAACAACTGACATGGTTTGACTTTGATTTACTCTTTGCGATCACATTCCTTGGAGAGTACTGAATGAATTGATAGGTGCAGCAGAGGAAGGGCCAGCAGTGAACATCTTCACTGTGGAGAGAATGGGCACATACGTTGGAGAGAGAATTGATAGTGCTTGCTGTTGGCTTATACATAGGACTTAGAAAAAGAAAGAAGTTGAGGATATGTGGGTTCTGACTTGAGTAGATAGCATTTTGTAAGAAGATAAAACTGATGGCAGGAATCTTTTAGGGCAGGTAATAAATCAAAGACTCAGCTGATAAATTTAAGATGTCAGTGAGAATCTAAGATTTCTCATGTAAACAATTGATCATGTGGATCTGGAGCTTAGAGGGGACACCTGATAAGTGTGTGTGTGTGTGTGTGTGTGTGTTGTGTGTTTTTGTGTATACCCACACACACATATATATATACTTTCATATGAATACTTACATATGAATACATACTTACATATTTACAATACATACTTACATATGAATTTATATATGTATGTGTGCATGTATGTACACACTTTGGAAGCATGTTGTCATCATCCAAATGGCATTTATATTTATGATAATGAAAGAGATTATCTGTCATACCTATATCTATCAAATATTTCTACCTCTGTGCTACATTGCCCTTTGTAACATTTTTAGAGCACTAATAGTTACATTACAGTTTACTGTACATATTTATTATCTCACATGATGGTAAGCTTCTTTGGGGAAGGTTTGATATGTTATTCTTTTTTGTATTGCTTAAATTGTATGTGTATGTGTGTACGTTTGTGCACATGTGTGTTATTTATACTACATATGATCAAGTTGTTTCCTAAAATTTTCAGTCTGGAATGCTTCTGTACAGCTATGTATACTTTGTTCCATTTGTTGAACGTCACTTTCTTTACATTAATATGCCCAGTGCAGTCATAAATGTAGGCAATCTGGACACACGATCTACTTTTTCTCTTCTGTAGTAAGATATTTTACGTAAGTCTAAAAAAAGCATTTGTGATCTTTGCTGCTGTAAAAATAAGCACTGATTCATTCAGTGCATTAGAGTTGCACAAAAAAGAAAAGGAAGTTTAACTACATTATGCAAATCAAAGAAACTTAGAATTGTTGACCTGTATTATGGGGGTTAACATCATGGGGTGGGTGAGATAAACAAGATATCTTTTTGGAATTAGTAGATTAGCAGTGAAATGGAAGTCGTAAGTGGTGTCTTTGGAAGTATTTTGCATGTTTTCACCTCCAACCTATAAAGTCTCTCCTAAGGACCAATAATAAATTCTACTTTTTTTTTTTTGAAGTTTTGGTCTACATCTGGCCTCCTTGTGTTCTATCCTCTCCCTCTCTCATCCAATTAATTCTCCCTATTTCAGTTATTCTCATACTGGATTATTCCCTTGGAAGATTGTTTCTAATGTAAAATATCAGTCTATTTTCAAACAATTTTCAAGTTATTTTCAGCATATTTGGAATTATGCCACATGTGGAATTTTATCACACTTTGGAAATCCATTAAATCTTTATTTTTAACTATACTGCACAGAACATCAGTATCAGGTAAATGTCTATGGGAAAAAAAACAACATCACCCACCCCGCCGAAAAAAAAAACCCACAGAAATTCATCCTTTCGAGACTAAAAATATACACAAAAGAGCGAGCTCGATACTAATTATCTTAAACAAACTATTTGAAATGCAATGATTTAAGGCAGGTGATAACTAATTTAAAATGACACCTCCTACTTTAAGTAATTCTAAAGTAAAAGCTTACATAAATGTATCTCTACATTCACACCAAGCACAGAAATTATTTGAATTAGTTCAGCCATGTTCATGTATCCCACTTTTCAAATCAAGGCATAACATATTCCCAGAACTTTTCCATAAATGGAATAATGAGCACCAAAAGCATGTATATAAAAATAACAGATGTGGGCTGCTTTCTTTTCTGGTTAATATCACCTGCGTGTGTGTCACATACTGTGTATTTAAAAGGATGTAAAAAGAAAGCGGTTATTCCAACAGGAAGTGAAACTGAAACTACTGTTACTAAAAGATGAGCCTGCTCTATTGCTCAGCTTTAAAAAAAGAACAAAAGAAAGAAAAGAAAATATTGGAAAGAATGGCATGGTGAGATAATGTTGGTCAATCTCCTGGAAAACATAATTATTTATAGTTGCTAAATTCTGATAAAATATACTTCAGTGACAGGAAAATATCCATTTTAGTCCTAGAATTAGTAAGCTGAATTTACTACATAAAGATAAGTTTTGTAGCATTTTTAAAATTTGTCCATTTTTTAAAAGTGTTAAGAATGCATAAATGTGTGTGTGTGTGTGTGTGTGTGTGTGTGTGTGTGCGTGTGTGAGAGACGTTTCCCTTCTTATTCACAGAAATAGAGATAAAATATCATTTGTTGACTTGCTGGATGTGATAACAGCTAAGATCCATGGAAAATCATAGTAATTCTAAAATCTAAAATCAGATAGTTTTTAGGAAATGCTTTTTTATTTATGATAGGTATGCCAGTGACAAGTTTTCAGTAAACTATACAGAAAAATTATTTTAAAAATTGAAACGACCAGAAAAATATAATTGATAATTTGAGTATAAAATCTAGTATTAGTTTTTTTGAATATTTTTCTCTTTTTATTTATTTTTTCATAAGTTGCTTTTAACCTACAGACATGCTATGTTTCAAATATTATGAGATTATTTCCTACTGAATATGGCTGGAAATAATATCTTGAACAATGAAAAATATATATGTGGTTTAATATAGAATTTCAGAATATTTGGGAAAATGTTCTTTGACCTTAAATTTGCATCTATTTTGAATTAGCAATGTGAGTTAGAAATCAAGATTTGATCTCTTATTTCTATCTTAACTACATTTTCCAATGCCATACCTCAAAAGAAAGTCTAAGAAGTGTCCTTCATGTTTCTGTCACTTCTCAGATGTTACCTTATACAATTTTGCTATTATACCCAGAGCAATGTTTCTCTTTCAATAGTAATTTGCATTTGGCACTTTATCAGGCATTGATTTTGACTTCTGTTCTCAATGCAGCAGTAAGCCTTGGAATGTCTGAGTTGTGTTTGATATTTCATTTGGGAGTTCTTACATTCTTTCATTGTCACAAAAATCTATTTTCCAGGGCACTAAAGTTAATTCTTCAAGGTAAGTCTAAGATCCTTAATGCTTTAATTTCAGAGTGAAAGGTACAGTGGTAGTTAACTTGGCTTATGAAATAGGAAGGAATCACCACTCTTTTGGGTTAAGAAAACATCATTATTTATATATCACAGAAAGCTTCAAAATTATATTTACATAAAAGCTTATAGGAAGTAGCACAATAAAGAAATAAAGGTTAAATCTGAAGTTACTTTTTTCTTTTAAGAATTGTTGAATCAATATGTAGAAGTCAAAAAAGTATAATACATTGAAAATGATTTTGTTAATAGATAATGAATATTAGTCTATATTTAACCTATACAGCACTAAGGATCATTAAAGCACACTAAGAAGCTTCCACAGGGATGTGGTGGTCACTAACACACAATGTATCACATTGACACGTTATGGTATTTACCTCCATAATGCACAAACAGACATGTGCTAAATTCTAAGGCAAAATCAAGGGACTTCTCATTTTATGAGTCTGATTTCAAAAAGAGTCTTCTCATTTTTATTACAGATAATTTAACATATTCAAATTTAAGCATATAGATATTCAATACTTATTTAAAAATGTACATTCAATAAAGGCTCAGACAATTTAGAACAAAAACTGGAAAGCAAAAATAGGTGTTAGGAAGGACTACTGAAGTTTTTTTAAGACTTAACAAACTAGAGAGAATTAGAAACAGACGTTTTTTGAACAGATGTGTTAGAATGGTGTTTTCATCCCACCAAACCCACGACTGGAGTTTCCCCCAAAGCAGCAGCAGGATAGTTTCCACAAGAGAGCGCCCCATGCCGGCAAAGACGGGGCCAGGTGGGATTCCCAAGAAAGAAGCACTAAACACCAGCGTGATCAGTCTAAAGTATTTATTAGGGGAACTTAATGTGCAGAGTGGGCTGCAGCAGTCCTCATGACAGACAGACAGACAAAAGGAATGTTCTACCTAAATAGGTCCGCTGTGAGGGGGTCGTGGTGTGCAGATCATATCAGGGTTTAAGGAATTTCGTTCAGGGCCGGGGTTAGTCTCTTTCTAGTAACCCTATACTTTTAAAGTGCCCGATAAACTATTAAAAGTTTATAAAAGTTTACAAAAACAGTGTACTATGTGTTTAATAAGAATAAGTGAATCAGAGATATTGAATAAAAGGAACAAATGTTGAAAGAATGGGATAGTAGAGTGTATTATTTTAGGGTTCTTCTTTATTTTTTAATTCTGAGACTTTTCTTTTCTTCCCTTCCCCTTCTCTTACTTTTTCCACCCCCTTAGGATGTAAATAATTGGAAGCCTGAATACATTTAGTAGGTCCATCTCCTTTGAGGACAAATTTCATACAATTTTGCTTCTAAGAGAATTTGTTTTCTAAATTAAATTTAAAGAAACCTCAGTGTGCTATATGATTTTAAGCATTGTGATTCCAGTGCTCAGAATACTTAAAATAAAAAGGTCAAATGAAATGAACTAGGAAATCAATAGAGAAAACTCCTTGCTGCACATGTCAACTGATGAAATTAAAATGAGAAAAGCAACATCATACATAAAATTAATCCTAGTGTTCTCATAATTTCACAAATTATAAGCCATTTTAAATAAAAACATAGTTTAAGAAATAACAAGAATGCTTTTCCCCATGAAACACACTTTAACAAATGTACTTGAATAAAATTAGAAAGAGAAATATTACACATAATATTTTAATTTTACAACTTATCACATGTACTTATTTTCTTGATATAAGTTTTTCAATTTGGAAACATGTATTTGCCTGCCACCATAAAATAGTGTAGAATGTCAGTCTTATTCCGATGCTATGTTTTTAGGCTTATTGTCAAAATCAAGTTTTATAAGGGTACATTGATAAAATTAGAACAATTTGAATGTTTTTTAGCACAATTTGGAGTATTTTGTGTGAATTAACTCTAGCCAAAATACAATTGCACTTTGAGCCACCGTAATCTTTCCTAGCTTTCACCTGTATAGTCAGAATAAATGCAGATTATTGCATATCAGGTATCTGGCTAGATACAGCTGCAGAAACCTGTCTTCAGGAATGTCTCTGTTTGATGTCTGCTCATATTGGTCCAGTACATGCATGGGTCCATACATCACTGAGATGAATGTGAGAATCTACCAGGATCTATCTCTCTTGGGAAAATTTTTTGCAAGATGCTCTGACCATTGTTTGGGAAACAATGTCCTAGTATGTTTAAGATACAATCCAGTACTCAACTGGTAACACTGGCAGTCAAGATATGTTATTGATTATGAAAGGAGAAGTGTAGATTCAAGTTTATAACTTAAAATTTCAAGGGAAAAGTAAAAAATAAAGAGAGCGTCCAATCTCATCTTCCAATTCAGAGATTCAATATATACCACCCAAAATGTTTATTCCATGAAAGCAGGCATGTGAGTTTAGGGATTTTTTTTTTTACAAATATTAGATTCTCAATAAATATTTGCTGAATGGACGAATGAAAATTGAAATGAGAAACACAAGTTCAGTCAGTTGAATTCTACTACTGTTTCACATTGCCACACTGTGAGATGAAAGGATAGTTGTACGAGTTCTCCTATACTCCAGAGAGGGGCTTTCAAGATTACTCTAACTTGAATCACATAGTCTCAGCTGGCTTCTAGCTGTGTGACTTATCAGTCACATCATCCTAATAAAGACAAATTTGGGGATAGACTATTTTACAGTTTGAAGGATAATATTAGTTGCAGTATAATCTTATCAAACGATATGTAATACTTTTTTGAAATTATTAACAGGAAAAATATGCTAATGATGTAATATTGAGGAAAAAACACTACAGAACAGAATAGAGAGATGAGCCCGTTATAAACCAAAAGACAATAGGAAGAAATACTCCTAGTCTCCTAAGGATTATGTATCTCTGCAGACGAGATCATGGGCAACGTTTACTTTGTTCCTCATAGCTTTTATATTTTTAACCAACTGTTTGGAATAAACATTTATACCAATTATAAAACAATTATATCAATTATAAAATATTTTAAGAACTTTGAAAATTTAACATTTTAATACATTGACAGAATCAACATGTAATAGCTTTCACCCTAGTAATAGAATAAGACAACTCTTCAACTATTAGAAGAGGGAATACAAACAAATTATCCCCATGGAGTAGCTGACCTTTACTAACCTTTTGATTTCTTTGGGCTGGAGACTAATGCAGGTCTACACGTCTGAATCCTGTCTTTATACCACAAATCCTGTAAAGAAACAAATGAAAATTTTTTTTTTCAAAATAAGAAAACAATCACACATACATGCATGCATGGACACAGAACTACAAACAAAGCAAGCAAGGCTTCTAAAAGAGGCTAGAAGATACTCATTAGAACTTTGTTCATAATTACTTCCTTACACTGAAAAATAATTTAGTAAGAAATTCTCTTATTTCTTTTCAATTTTGTCAGAAAGTCCTTTCATCTTATGCTTCTTTACCAAAGTGAATGACGCAGCTGAATCTTTTTAGATCACTTTATCTTTATGTCCTCTTTCAGAAAGTGTCATTTCACATTTCTTCGATCTGATCAACATCCATCAGGCATTTTCCTTCAAGCTAAAAATATACTCAGGGAGTTTTGAATTTTGTGAACTCTTCTATTATTCTTAAGTTTTGTTAATTGTCAGCATCCATATTCTATTCTGATGATGAATAGTGGCATTATATTTCAACATTAAAATGCAGTTAGGATTATAAGGAGCATCATTAGGGACTCTAATGGGAATCAGAACTGTATGACATTTTATTCATATTTTTAAAAAATTTATTTGTATTTTATAAATTTTACATTTTTCTACCAAGCAGGTGGGAGTAGAGTAGTATTGTGATTTTATAAGGAAGGTCCCCCAATTTCTCCTGCTTTGGTTCTGTGTCCTGACCAAAAATCACAGGGCGCCTTGACCACTCTGTGACCCAGCCAGCTACAGGAGGCTTGAACCCAAACTGTATGTATGTTATGTATACATGTATACTCTACGTATACATGTATGTTATATATCATACATTATGTATTTTATATATTATATGTATAAATATACACAACATACACACATGAAATCACAGATCCTAAGTGCACACCCTGCTTAATTGTCTCACAGGAAACACACGCTGCATAAAAAAATGATTAAATCATAAGATGCTGTAGAACTCTGTGCCCCTTCTCAATCTCTATCCTTCTCTCCTCCCAGAAGAACCCACTATTCTTACTTCAACACCATATGTTGTTTTTGCTTTTTTGTTTAACTTTATGTAAATGAAACCATGTGGCATACTGTTTTGCATTTGAATCCTTTCATTCAATGTTATGTTTGTGCGAGTCAACAATGTTGTTTCATATATTCATTTTCATTGCAGTATACCATTCTGTTGTATGCATATACCACAGCTATTTGTCGATTCTACTTTTTATATGCATATGGATTGTTTTCAGTTTGGGACTATTGTGAATCATTGTGCTTTGAGCTTCCATGTACATTTCTTTTTGTGCAGGCTTGTTTGCTTTTCTGTTAAATACATAACGAGGTATGGAATTTCTGTCTGATAGAGTGTAATAAATATGTTCAGCTCTAAAACTTACTGTGAAAGATTTCTCCCAAGTCATTGTAATGATTTATACTCATAACAATAGAGATGTTTCCTAAATATCTAAGAACTGGCTAAAGTATTACTGGTCTTTTAAAAAATTTCTTGAATCTTTGAATAAATAGTCGTATTTCATTGAGATTTTCTCAGACATTTTCCCAATAATGTGAGAATTGAGGCTTTTTCTTTGTTTTTAAATTTTATTTTCTGGACAATTTTGGAAAGTGGTTGCTTGTTCCCCTTCTTATTTGAATTGTATGTCCACTCCTTATTTATTTGCAAACTTTCTCTATATAATCCAGATCTGAGTCCTTTGTTCTGCTTTGCAGATATCCCTTCCTACCCGATGGCTTTCACTGCTACTACCCTAAAGGCAACACTTGGGTCAAATGAATGCTTTATCTATTCTATAGTTTTTATCCTCAAATTTAAACTTTCTTCGGGAGCCTATCCCACAAGAATGGTCTCTCTCTATACTCGTTCCCTTTCCTGGGGGTAAAATATACTCAACAATTTTCAAACTTTTATATTTAAAGAAGTGGAACTCTTTGTTTGAAGGAAATCTCACATGGAAGCCAAAAGATAAAAGTAGAGCAGATTTCATTGAAGCAGGGAGAGAGTCCCAGAACAGTTTTGGCCAAACCTCATCCTAACCCCGTACCACACTTGCCCCCACCCACTGCCACAAGGACCTATTGTGCATCTCCATAAATCGTAGAACTCTGCAGAGCAAGGCTCAAAAATCCTGTGTTAGTTCTCAGTTCCTTTTTTACTGAGTTTTTGGAAGTATTTGATTCCTTTGATCACTCACTCTTTGGCTTCTGGGACACCATTTTGAGGAGCCCTGCTCCAGGTCAAAATCCTATGTGTGAGCTTTTAGACCCAGCCGTGGGTCTAAAAGGTTTTACATGGCAGACCTCACAGGAAAAAGCTGCCTTCCTAACACCAGTGATACTGCACAGCCAGTGCATTGCAGTCTCTGCAGGGAGTCACAGTCAAGGACTGAAGTCCACCTGGTCTGGCCACACTTCTACAGATAGCTGCATTCCCAGCTCAGGTGCCTCCATTCAGAGGTCTCCTTGTCAGGGAATCTTGAACACACTCTTCCACATTCTCAGTACTGTCCCTCCCTTATTTTTCTCCCCTCTTCCTTCTTCCTGGCCCCTGGGACTATAAAGCTTTAGAAATCTTTTTTTTTTTTTAATTTTTTTAATTTATTTCAGCATATTATGGGGGTACAGATGTTTCTGTTACATATGTTGCCCTTGCCCCCACCTCCCTCCCTAAGTCCGAGTTTCAATTATGTCCATCATTTGGATGGTGCACATTGCACT
>CAUYSK010073393.1:0-19556 GCA_963575035.1 Avahi laniger | reverse complement strand
TTAGCTGTCCAATTAATTTCTTTCTATTTTTGGTAGAGACGGGGTCTCACTCTTGCTCAGGCTGGTCTCGAACTCCTGAGCTCAGAACAATCCGCCCACCTCGGCCTCCCAGAGTGCTAGGATTACAGGCGTGAGCCACCGCACCCGGCCACCACAGGGTTTTTTAAAAAATCCTTCTGTTGGGATAAGGTCCAAGCTCTTCGGCCCTCCCAGCCTGCCCCACCTCTCACACCAGCTTCACCTTCTCTTCTCCCTCAGCCTCGACCGTTCGTCATGCCCGCAGTGCTCTTCTCCCAACTCCACCTAGCCAGCTCCTCGTCATTCCTCCAGGGTGCAGCTCAGATGTCCACGCCCCTGGGAACCCTTCCCTGGCCAGCCCTTTCCCTCCACAGTTGCACCGAGCACACAGCGATGCCTGTGTCCTGCCCACATCTGTCTCACTATGCCAGGCTAGGAGGTCCCGGGGGACAAAGACCAGTGTACAACACTGTGCCCAAGCAGGGAAATGGCAGTGGCCTGAACTAGGGGTGTGCAGGCACATCGTGAGCAGGGGGAGAGCCAACTGGTGTCCCTGGAAGACCAGGGCAAGTTGGGCAAAGGGGCAGGGCCAGGTTGATCTCACCTGCTGGTCACCAGGCAGTATTTCTAGAGAAAGAAAAAAAGAGAATGGAGATGAGGCAGGGAGGGGGATGCGGGGGATTTCTGAGGGTAGAGTAGACAACCAGAAATGCTGAGTGTGGGCTCAGGAAGAATCAGAAAAGATAAAAATCCAGAACTCGAGCCCACCTCTAGCCTTTTACCTGTATGTGAATTAGAAAAAGGTTCCCTCTCCTCAAGAAACTCCAACTCTACCTGCTCAAAGATTGTCCTAATAAATATACATACCTACAATGTCTGTGATATGAATGGTGCCCACCTAATACAGTGTCCTTGTGCAGTGCCCAACCTAAACAACTATATAGCAGTCCTGAGGCCCATCCCTCCTGGATGTGTGACCTCAGGTTCCCTGACTGACAATGGGATGAGGTCTCTGGGGCTTGAGCTATGGCCGAGGGGTGGGAGGGTAGGTCATTCAGCGCTCACCATGAGGAACTCAGTCTGTGGCTTGTCGGCCACCTCCTCCAGCACCTTTTCCATCTGCCGCAGCTGCTCCAGGTAAGAATTCAGGCCCCCCAGCTCCCGCCGTAAGGCGACCCCTGCCTCGTTCCGCACACGTTCTGCCTCGCGGTCCAAAGAGCCCTCCAATGAAGCCAGGAACACCCGCATCTTGCCCAGCTGCTCCCCCACAGCTCCCCGGAACTGACGCACTGTCTCCTGCAGGGAGCAGGGGGAAGGGGACAAACAGACAAAAGTACTAGGCTGGGGACCCCCTACCTGCCCACCCCGCCAGTCCCCAGGCTCCACCATGCTGAGCTTCTCACCTCCACCTCCACAAGCTGGTGCTCCAGCACAGCCACGCTCTTCTCCTTGCGCATGCACGCCTCCTGCAGCTGCATCTTCTGCTGCGGCAGCTGCGTCTGGGGGGCGGAGCATGGAGAAGTCATGGGGATGCCGCTCCCCTGCCGAAACCACACCTCCCACACTAAACCTGCCCTCTGCAGCTCGGCCTCAGTGTCGGGTCCTCCTTCAGCCATCTTCCCACCCCCAAACCCAGCTGTGTGCCTCTAGGCCCTGGCCAGTACTGCTCCTGAGCCTGGCGCCTTCCCCTGCCATTGTCCACTTTGTTGACTCCTCCTGTCCTGGCCTTCCCTGATCCCATCCCCTCAACAGTCAGGCCCTCAAGCACAGGTCTTTGTGAGAATGACAAACACAAGTGTGGTTTGGTCTCCCCTACCAGACAGGCTGGTACAGAGCTTGGTACACAGCAGTTTTCAGGCGGTGAGCGGGGAACGTGTGAAAGAAGAAATGCAACCTCCTCCTACTCCTGGGCTTCATCCCTTACTTAAAAGCAGAACACCAGCCTGAATCGGCCTGTCCCCCAGTCAGCCTCCCCGCCCACCCATGGCCTCTGGGGGCAGGCAATTTGATAAAAGTGTCCCTTGCATCCACCAACCAATCACATCTGTGGCTGGATCCCACCCAAGTCCTGTCAGTTTGTGATTCCTGAAATTCAAGTACAGGGGAGTTCCTAATAGCTCCTGCCAAAGCCACTTCTTTGCTGGGAAATGCATGGCCCTGGAATCAGACAGCTCCATTCCTGTCGTCCTGGCTTCCAACCTCAGTTTCCTCTCTACAGAATGGGAACAGCAATCTCAGCCTCAACAAATTGGCACCTCCCCGCAACACACACTCCTCCAGGGGAAAGGAGGAGAAGCCCTGGCGGCGTTTGCAGAGGAGTCCCAGCCTAGCAGGAGCCTCGGAGTTGGACCATGGGCTCCCCTGGCGGGCTGCCAGATCAGTCTCCTCCCCAGGTCGTCCTGCCGGGCGGGCAGCGGCCCCGGGGCGGGACTGGTGGCTCACAGCAGAGCCCTCGGAGCTTTAGAGGTGCCGGGCTGAGCCATGAGAAGGAAGCGCGACGCCATCCGGGAGGCACTGGAGAACCTGACAACGGATGAGCTCGAGTTCAAGCTGAAGCTGGGGTAGGTGCAGCTGCGCCAGGGCTTTTGGAACATCCCGCGGGGGGCGCTCGGGCCGCTCGACGCCGTGGACCTCACCGACAAGCTGGTCGCCTTCTACTGCGAGGACTACGCCGCCGAGCTCACGGCGGTCGTGCTGCTCGACATGGGCATGCAAGAGGAAGCGGCACGGCTTCAAGGGGCCGCGTGAGTCCCCAGCGCCAGCGGGTCCCATTCGACCACTCTGAGTCTGGTACTGGAGCGCCAGACCCAATCCGTCTCCCTCGCCAAGGACCCACGTCCCTCCTGGAGCCTTCCTGTTCCCCTGTCCTTCAGGCTCTTTCCTGGGGTCTCCCCTTCAGAACTCTGGCCAGTCCCTACCTGTGGCTTAAGGCTGGGGTGACGCAGACCGTGGCGGGCTGTATCTCGCCCCACCTGCCCCCCTTCAAGTCTCCTGGGACGCCTGCCTCCCTGTTCCACTGCACGGGTTCTGTTCTCTCTTCGCAGGTAAGACAAAGGTTGGGAGTTCTGAAGTCATCAGCGGAGAGCCTGGGCAGGGAGGGCTCCCGGGCGGAGGCGGTTCCTGCCCTGGGCGAGAAGACCACCAGCCAGGAGTGGGCCAGACAGTGCAAGGCAGGAGCAGTAGGGACTGTGAGCCTGGGTCCCTGGGGAAGTCTGAGAGCCTTCAATATCTGCCAGAGGACCGTGGTCTCCACCTCTAGGAGACTGGGGGCCAAGGAGAAAAGCAGCGCAACTGTAATGAAACCGGCGCTGCACGCACCTGTGGCAGAGGACAACGGCTGCGTCCCCACCGCGGGAACCGAGGACCCTCCACACCGCCAGACCCCGCCTCCTCGCGCCTCTACTCCCGTCGTTTATTTTTCCACAGCCCAATAAATACTTCATGACTGACCTTCCTGGGGCTGTGTGGACACATATCCGCCTGTAGCCACATGCGTGTGATTTGCCACACGTATGACATGTACTAGCCAGTGTGTACCAGCGTCTCAGACCATTCGCCTATGTCTGAGTGTGAGTGTCTTTGCTGGGCGCTCATGGCCATCGCAAATCTCGGGGCGCGCACAACTGTGTGTGGGCTCTCCAGGCCTTCAGAACCTCCAGTTCTAACCAGAAAAACAGCCTGGACTGGGGTCTCGGTGCCACCCTGGGCCTGAACACAGAGGAGCAGGCCCCCGCGTGCCTAGCCCTTCCCGCCTCCCTTTCCATCAAGCCCCACTTGGCGAACGTCAGGCCCGCGCCAGTTCGGCAGCTTTGGCAGCGCGCGGGCCTCAGCTGAGCAGGCCGACAGCTCCGCCCCGGCCGGTGGCCACGCCGGGGCTCCGCGCCCCTAATCTAACGCGCGCCTTTGCAGCGCAGACGTGCCCGCTCGACTGGACCGCGCAGTCCCGGTGGGCGGCGGGCGCCAAGTCAATTCTGTTCCCGCCAGGCTCCGCCCCCAGATCGTCAAACTCCGCCCTGTGGCTCCGCCCCCCACATCTCCTTGCCGCTAGGGGCTGAGGACCCGAAGTCTAGGTTTGCGTAGCATCGCCCCCTCCAGGACCCGACCACGCGTGGCTCTTCCAGGCTTCCTCCTTGGCCAGGCTCCGCCTTCAGCTCCTCAGAACTCCCCTCCCTGGCTGCCTCGTCCCGCACTCTTTCCCCGCAACTCCAAGTGCCCGTGGGGCTCTGGAGCTCGGAATCCAATTTAGAGCAACGACCTCCCGATTGGCCGGGGACCGCCCCGTCCAACAATCCCATCGGACCCCGACCCTCGCCGGGTCCCGCACCTTGAGGCGCGCGTGGGCCTCGGCGGCGGGCAGCAGGCGGTGGCCACGGTGCGAACCGAGCGAGGCGCACACGCCGCACACAAGCGCGCGGTCCTGCTCGCAGTAGATGCTCAGCGGGTCTAGGTGCTCTTCGCAGTGGCCCTGCGGCACCTGCGCCAGCCCCTCCACTAGGCGCGCCAGCTGCAGGTTGGTGCTGAGTGCCTGAGGCCGCGTGGGTGCCTGGCAGCAGGGGCAGGGTACAGTGCCATCCGCTGCTGGCTCTCCTGCCACGCGGCCAAGGCAGGCACGGCAGAAACTGTGGCCACATTCGGCCGTCACAGGCGCGTCGAACAGCTGCAGGCACAGCGGGCAGGACAGCTCCTGGTGCAGGAGGCCGGGCGCAGCCGACATAGCGGGCCTGGGTGGAAGAGGAGTTGATCAGAGAGGCCGAGTGGGCCACCCCAACCCAGCCTATAAAGACCTCCCATCCCATAGTAGAAGGGACTCTGATTCTGGCCAAGCGGAAGGGAAACTCAGTCTCAGTCCCAAGGGCAGCTTCAACTACAGTTCTTAGCCCCATCCCCCAAAATATGCCCTATCAGGGCCCTTGTCAACTCCAGTCCCTAAACACAAGGCCGGGTTCCAAACAGTCTTACTTGCTGTCCTTGCCCCTGTGTTAACCCCGGGCCTCAGCCTCTGACCCAGGCCTTGGCCTCAGCTCCAGCCCCAAATTCTCCAGAGCCCCCACTCCCAGCCCTCCTCTCACCCACCTCTCCAGACTCCCCAGCCCACCCTGCCCCATATCTCCAGCCCACAGAACTCACAAGTCTGGTTGGAGATCGCAGGCCAAAAGAGACTCCCAGGAGGACCAGATGGGTCAGGCCTAACCGTAGAGTGGTCAGAGCTGTGCACAAAGACAAGCAACAGGCAAGCGGCAAGCTCAGAGGAATGACAGGGGACTCAGGAGCAGCTGGCAGCGACACCACACGCGATGGGCACACAGCTAGTAGACAGACCTCCCAGAATGTGCCATGGCCCCAGGACTATATTTAGCTGTCCTGCCCCTCCCCTCCCATCACTTCTGGAAACTGTTCTAAAAGTGAGGGCTGAGTAGTCAACAGGCAGGCATCACATGTCAGGGCCACCTGTCCTGGCCCATCCACTGTCCTCTCCCCTGCTCAGCCTGGAGCAAGAGCTCAGAACCAGCAGGGAGACAGGGCCTCTCACAGCATAGAAAAGACAGAAAATTCGGGAGGAGAATGGTCTCCCCTTTCTCCCCCATGCCAGCCTCCACACTCTCAGGCTTCCTTCCTCCTTGGCTGTGGCCCCTCCCCAGCTTGTCACCCACTCAGTCCCCAAGCTTAAGGCTCATCAAAGTCACACTGATAGTATTATCCCAACCTACAGGAGGGCAGGATCTCACCCCACCCTGAAAGGTTTTCTTCTTCCAGATCCGAGAGGAGGGTATTTTCCATGTCAGTCTCTCCAGTGCCCAGCACAAGCCCTGGGGTAAAGTAGGCCTCCCTAAATGCTTGGAGAGTGAATGATAGAGAGAGAGTTGAATAAATGAATGAACCGAATCCAGAGCCTGCAGCTCAGGACTCAGTTCTGCTCTGGGAGCCTCAGGTCTTCCTGTATGCTTATTTTTCATATCTCAGTTGAAATTTCATTAAGAACAATAGCCAAAGTCCTCACCGTGGCCCACAAGGCACTACCCAATTTGAGCTCATTCATCACCCTGACCTGCTTCTCACCCCATCCCCTTGCTCTCTGCAGCTTCAGGGACTTTGCACTTGCCATCCCCTCTGCCTGGAACACTCTTTCAAATCCTGCTATCACCTGGCTCTCTCCCCTCCCTTCCTCAGATCATTACTCAATATCACCTTTTCACTGAGGCCTCTCCTAACTCTCTGATTTTAAGTCTCCTATCTCCCCAACATCTTCCCTCCTGGCTTTATTTTTCTCCATAACATTTATCACCATCTGACATGCAATACATTTCACTTGCTTGTTGGTTTATTGTCTGTCTTCTCCCACCAGAATATAAATTTTGCTCACTGCTCGTCTCCAGTTTTGAATAAAGTGCGTGGCACACAGTATGCGTGGCATACTCAATGAATGAATAAATGCACAGACTCAGTGCCTCTCTTCTGGCCTCTTCCCTTGGCCCTTATCTGTTTTGTCCATTCCCCTCTCAACCGTTCTCTCTCTCTGTCTGAGTTTCTATTTCTGTTTCAGTCTCTTAATCTCGCCTTTGGAGACTCTCTCTGCCTCTCTCTTAGTTTTTTAATATCCATTTTTATTAATTTTATCCCAAATGTGCACATGAGATGTTCTGGATCAGATTCAGATTTCTTATTAAAGAATTCACACTAAATATTAATAGTAAATGCTTTGGATCCCTTCGCCCAAGGATGATGTGATAAAAGCCAAGTCAATTGTCCTATGTGAGTAACCAGACACTCCATAGGAGAGCAAGAAGAAAAAATTATTTTCCCTGCTTATAAAGGGGAAGGAGGCAGCTGTCCTCATCACCTCCTCAAAGATCTCACCTTACTCCAACACTTTGGTAGGCAAACAAAATCTCTCCAGGAGCCAGACAGCCCCTTGCACGTCTCAGCTTTTATGGTAAGTCCTAGGACATGTCTCCAAGTTCTGGGGCTCATTCCTTCTTGCATGTTGCATGCTGATGGCACAAGCTTACCTGGCCTGCTTAGGAAGATGGCTACTCCAGGCTCCCTGGCACCTTGAGGGCTTAACCTGGGGCCCTTGTTCAGGCTGTAACCATGTTTCGTCCTCTCAGGAAGAGAAATATTTTATTATTTTTTTGGATCAGAACAATACCTATACAAATGACTACAGCTTTAATTCTCACGGCACATGAAAAGGGTCAGGAAGCTAGTGCTCTTTACTGGGACACTGAGAAATCCAGGGAAGTTTTATTTCCCTGCGCTCTTTATCCTCAAGTCTCTGATTTCTTCTCTTCCATTTTTGAAGGCTCAGACTCCGCCTTAGGTTATTATTAGGAAGAAGGTGGGGATGGGGTATATCTGGAGCTAGTCTCTGAAACCACAAGCCACTCAGGCTCAACAACTCAACATCCAGAATTTCGATCTCATCTGGAGTTTCCATCACTACCAAGTGGGGCTGAAGGTTCTGGTCACTTGCCCCTCTCATCCATAGGAATGAGTGTCCAAGACAGAAAGTTGATAGTCAACTCAATCTTTCTCTGCAGATGGGCCAGGTCTGGCCTCTGGGCATGGAAGGAATATTGATTGTCTCAAGCAGGTTAAGGACAAGAAGGGGCAAAAAGCCATGTCCAGGGAAGGAGAGGGTGAGGAACTAGTGTTGCAAGTTCCCATTTTAAAGATGTGAAAGGTCCCTGCAAGGTCCACGGGGCCCACAGAGCTCACAAGGGACAGATTTCAGCTTCTCCCAAGGGAGAGTTTCTCAACAACTAGAGGTATAAGTGCCTTGAAAGGTGAGCGCTCCTTGTTATTGGATACATGCAGAGAGAGTCCAGAAACCCCCGACTCAGGGCTGCTATAGAAGCAGGTCCCACATGCTGTCATCACAAGTTCATTCTGGGAATCCCCAGGAAAATCACCTACCTCTCTGGGCTTCAACATCTTCAGCTACAACATAAGGATAAGTAGGATAATAATGCCACCCCTGTAGGGTTGTCATGAGGATTAAACTAGAAAATATGCCAAATAAACAGGGACAGTGTGCTGGCACCCAAGGGCTTGGGCAGCAGTGACTGTCATTACCAGGTTCAAATCCTGACTCAGAGCATTGACTTTGCTATGGACTGGTGAGGTGAGCACATCAACACAGGTTCCAGACCCCGAGAGGGGCTGTGACTTCCTTTAAGTTACACAGCCAGGAGACAGAGGGTCTGGGAATCAAATTACATTGGGTCTGACATCATTCAACTCCTGATTTTCCACTATTCCCTATCTTTTGAATGTGTTTTGTAAGTTCTAGAGCATTCTGCATATAGGAGGAAGTTAGTATCATCATTACCATTATTGCAACGTCTGCCTTCCTAATGGTGTTTCCAGACAGTCTGAAAGAAGCATATATTTATTTCCTATACACGTAATATCTCCAAGCAACTTGTCAATTTTTGAAGACAGAGAGTGGGACTTTTGAAATGTTGTTTGGCATTTGGGCCTAGGAGTCAGATGCGCGCAGCTTTAATCTGTGTTTCATTATTTACTAGCACCATAGGGTTTCGGAGTAATTTCCAAAAAAGTTTCTCAAAGAACTGGAAGCCTCACTCCTGCAGCAGTTTTAGGTTGGAGCTCAGTGAGGACAAGTGACCCCTTTTGGCAGGTGAATGTACTCTAAGAACACACTGCAAATTCCGAACTCAGCAGGGAACAAAGTTTTTGGAGACTCTGTTTTATTCTAAAGGGATGTAGTAAGTTCCAGAGCATTCTACTAGATTCCCAACCCCATGATAATTACTGTCTTATTATTAAGCTTCCATTTTTGAATCCTACTATTTTCCAGACATTGTGTTAAGCACTTAATATGCATAATTTCATTTAATTCTTCCAACAACCCCATGAGGTAGGTGTGTTTATTCCCACCTTACAGAGGAGAAAACAGATTTTTGGAAATTATTCTGGCAATTTAATGGTAATGACGATATTAACCTCCTCCTATTTGCAGAATGCTCTAGAACTTACAAAACACATTCAGAAGATAGGGAATAGTGGAAAAGCAAGAGTTGAGTGGTATCAGAGCCAAAATGATTTGATTCCTATTTGAGAGAAATGGCTGTATTTTCCCAGCCCCTTGTCCCTGTCTCCCTGTGACATCTCACCAAAGTGCTAACATTTGCTCTGAGGTGGTACCAGGTGATAATCACAGCCAGGACCTTCTGTGTCTCAGTCTGAATGTGTGTGTCAGTAGGATTTGACCGGGGTCAGATGCCAGGAGTAAGCTGGGCCCAAAAAGAAGGACCCTGGGTGGCAATACCCAGAAACAAGGAAGGAAGGGGCACAGTTCACACCAACATGACCCCCATGCTCACCTCCCTCACCACCAGGAAGCTGGACGTGAGCAGGAGCCACTTGCTCCTCCTAGGCCTCTCTTTCCCCACCGCCAATCCCCACATGCTCCTCTAGGCGCATTTTCCTGCAGCCCCAAAGGTTCAGTTGAAAGGTATTATGTTAGTTTTACTTAAAGCAAAGGTCACCCAATCCAAACAAGGGTTCAAAAGAGATGCAGTCAGAAGGCCATGTGGCAAAGGGGACCCCTGCTCTGTGCAGGGATTCGATCAGACAACTGTTTTAAAAATTCCATGCGTCAAACACCCACAGCTTCTAAGATTCTACCAAAGTGAAAAGAGCAAATTTCTATGATTCTAGATTTTAGGATTCTTTTGTCATTCTACAAATGCTTATCAAGGCTGGGTCTGTGCCAAGCTCTGTGCTGGGTACTATGGACCAGAGAAGGTCAAGATCTGGTTTCTGCCCTCAAGGAGCTCTTGATCTGATGGGAAAAGTCAAATAAACAGACACATTATATGACAGCCGCTATGGTAGAGGCATCATAGGGACATCCTGGGCACATGGCCAAGAAATAATTTATTTTGCCCAGAAAGGAAAGGAAAGACAACAGAGAAGAGTACACAGGACTGGCTCAGAAGCTACACAGACAAGCAGTATGACCCTCGGTGATGTGATCTTGGGCAAATGCTTCCCCATTCTGAGCCTGTTTTCTCATTTGTAAAATGGGACTACTATTCCCTATCTCAAAGGGATTGTTCTAAGACTTAGAAATAATGCATGTTTCTGGGATCGGTGGCTCACACCTGTAATCCTAGCACTCTGAAAGGAGAATTGCTTGAGGGCAGAATTGCTTGAGGACAGGAGTTAGAGATGAGCCTGAGCAAGAGTGAAACCCGTCTCTACAAAAAATAGAAAAATTAGCTGGGTGTTGTGGCCTGTGCCTGTAGTCTCACCTACTTCGGAGGCTGAGGCGAGAGAATCATTTGAGTCCAGGAGTTTAAGGTTGTAGTTAACTACAATGACACCACTGAACTCTACCCAGGATGACAAAGTGAGACTCTATCTCCAAAAACAAAACAAAAAAAAAGAATGCATGTGAAAGATCACAGCTTAAAGAAAGGCTCAAATTATTTCTATTGTTTCTCAGAAAAGGTGACTCCTGCTGAGTGTCAGAGGACAGGCAGGAACTCACCCAGTAGACCAGGAGGGAAAAGAGGCCAAGCAGAGAGCAGGTGCTGCACATGCGGAGGTTCAGAGGCCAGCAAGGTGGAAGGCACGGCGGAAGAGGTTGACAAGGACCACAAAGTCCAAGCCAAGGAGCTTAGATTTGAGTCTGAGGGCACTGGGAAGTCACAGGAGCTGCCAGGGAACAGGCAGGATCATATATGTGTGAGTTAGGAAGATGTATCCTTCTGGCCACAGTACACAAAATGAATTGGAGATTCTAGAAGAACAAAGACCAGTGAGAAGGCATGATAATAAACTGCCATGAGCCAAGGAACACTGGCTGTTGCACTGTAAGTGTTGCCCATGGTGAGGATGTTGCCCAGCCTGTGTGGGCAATGTGCCACAAGGATAGGGAGCAGTGTCCTGCTAGCTAAAAGGCAACATGCTGCAGGCATCACAGTCTCATTCATTCCTTCACTAGGCAAATCTTTACTGAGCATTTATTATGTACCAGGTACTTTCTTGATGCTGGAGATTCAATAATGAGTAAGACAGACAAGGTCCCTGACAGTCATGGAGCTCACATTCTAGTCGGGGGATGAATGCCCAATAAATAAATAAATGTAAGTCAGGGTCATATCACTAGAAGGAACAGTGATTGTTACAACCCAGATGAGAAGAAAAACTAAAGGATTCCCAATACTTACCTAGGAAGTAAAACCAGGATTCAAACTAAGGGGTGTATGGCTTCAAGTCCATAGTCTTTTAGCTTCTGGAAGCTGACTGTCTTTGAAGAGCTTGTATGTAAGGCACACCTTCCAGTTACTAGTATCCTCCCTTGAGCCACAAGGCCCATTCATTCAGTATTCATTCCAGAAATATTTACTGGGCACCATTCTGGATGCTAAGGATATAACAATGATCTGGACAGACCTGATTTACAGACTGGCAAGGAAGAGTGGTGCTAAACAAGCACACAGCATTAGTTGCAATTGCTATGAGAGCTACAGATAAGTAGCAGGTGTTATGAACTAGCCTGGGAAGGACTCTAAGCCTGGTCTCCCAGAGGAAGTGACATTTAACTTGAGACCTAAAGTCTCAAGCATTTGCCAGGCAAAGAAGGAAGAGATTTCAAGGTGGAGGGAACAGCATGCACAAAGGTTTGCACTTGATCTTAGCCAAAAGGCCAAAAAACGATTATGTACGCGCAAAGCTTTGGAGAGCAAAGGAGCCTGGGCACGTTTGAGGAACTGAGAGGCCATAGTGGCTGGAGCTTGGAGATGGAGAGAAAGCAGGGTGTGGTGCAAGACCAGGGTAGGGAGGCCCCGGGGGCCACACCAACTGACCTTCCCAGCCATGTTAAGAGCAAATTAAAGATTACGGGCACAGTACAGGCTCCAATGCCACCCCACACCATCTTTCACCTGCTCTTCTGGGTCAACCCCCCTGGGCCCAGAGTAGCGGGCTCTCTACCCATAATTTTCCCTCCAGTTGAGAATTTCCTCAACCAGTGGCTCTTATCATCACTTCATAAGAAATTCAGCTCCTGGGATCAAATTCTGACTCCTAGAAAGCATCTGGCAAGGTTTCAGGAGCCATCAGATTGTGCATGTTATATTGGACTATTAAGTGGCTGAATATTAACATCCCCATTTTACAGATAATGAAACTGAGGCTAAGAGAGATAAAGCACACACAGTTAGCCTCCACCCATTTTAAACTTCATTTCTCCCCAGTCTGTGGATTTTGGGAAACTTCATGGTTCTAGCTGTTATGATTCTAAGATTCTGTGACATGAACGGGAGAATCCTAAGGTTCAGGGAAATGTGGAGATTTCAGAGTTCTAGAACTCCAAGGTTCTAGCCTTGGTGCTCCAATAAACCGAGTGACAGCAAGCCCAGGTTGCTGGTCTGTGCTAGCTGGTTCAAGCCCAGAGACGCAGGTGCCACCTATGAGCCCCTCTCTATTCCGTCTCAGGTTCCCACTTCGCAGACCAGCTGGGGGACGCAATCCTGCCATCCCCTGACCGCCCAAGTCCAGAGGCCTCGGTAGGCGGGAACTAAGGGGTTAAGTTGGGAGCGACTGTTGCTAGAGGGCAATGGGCTGAGGCCCAGAGTCAGGAGAGGGAGTCGGGGGAAGGCGGGGAGTCCCAGGACCCGCCCCGTAGCAGACTTCCTGGTCCGCAGCAGGCAGACAGGGTAAGAGGCGGCGGCGGCGGGGAACCCCGGAGCCATGGGGTGCGCGCGCGACGCCATCCTGGAGGCGCTGGAGAACCTGACGGCCAGCGAGCTCAAAAAGTTCAAGCTGAAGCTGCTGTCAGTACCGCTGCGCGACGGCTACGGGCGTATCCCGCGGGGGGCGCTGCTGCCAATGGACGCTGTGGACCTCACCGACAAGCTCGTTAGCTTCTATCTGGAGGGGTACGGAGCCGAGCTCACGGCAGCCGTGCTTCGCGACATGGGCATGCAGGAGATGGCCGAGCAGCTGCAGGAGGTGATGCTCAAGGGTGAGCTCGCCCATGTCCCCTCATCTACCCCTAATTTTTTCCCTCCCCCAGAAAGTTTGCCCCTCAGGTTCTTCCGCTTTCTGTTCCTCCTACCCTCTAAAACAAAGCTCCTCTCCTGACAAAGCTTCCTGCACTTGGCATCCCGACCAAGGGGATGGCCCACTTCAGAGAGACTGGAGGCAAGGTAGGAAGGGAAGGGGACCAATTGACTCTTTTCTTACAGGCCCTGGAGCTGCACCAGCAGGGATCAAGGCCCCTGCACAAATAGCAGCAAAGCCAGGTGAGTCCTCCACACCCAACCTTGCCTGCCTGGGCCCTCTCCATTCCCACCACACCCGTGCACAGCCTACCTGTTGTCCCACAGCCAGAGCAAGGCTGGGCTGACCCTGCCCACCCACCCACCCACTCACTCACACTCCTCCCTGGGCACAGCGCCTGGCCAGAGAGAAAAAGGGAGACACAAAATTAAACTCATCCCACCACCCTTTGAGCCCCACCGCTGAAGTTTGCAGACGAATTTCTGAAGCAAGCTGTGTCCAGCAAGAACAGGCCCACCCTGGGTGCTGGTTCAGTTGTTCTCCTCCCTCCCACCCACAGCACTGCACTTCCTGGACCAGCACCGGGCAGCACTCATCACACGGGTTACAGACGTAGATGGGGTGCTGGATGCTCTATATGGGAAAGTCCTGAGCGAGGAGCAGTACCAGGCAGTGCGGGCAGAGACCACCAATCCAATGAAGATGAGGAAGCTCTTCAGCTTTGCTCCAGCCTGGAACCAGACCTGCAAGGACTTGCTCCTCCAGGCCTTAAGGGAGACCCAGCCCTACCTGGTGGCTGACCTGGAGTAGAGCCGAGGCATCTCCCCAGCAATGGCCCCAAACTCAACCCCTGGTAATTCCAGCCAGCTCATCGGGAGTCTCTGATTTTTTTAAACAGAGTATATAAAAAACCTGCTTTTACTGTGTGTTTTTCCTATTTCCAGACTGGAGCATGCACAGAGCTAAGCTAGGTTACAAAGGCTGCACGGGCTCAGGTGATGCTCGACCTAGTTTCAGCGTTTCTAGGAGCTCAGGTTCCCAAATGCTTCCTCCATTCTTCCTGCCTCATAGTGCTACTTTCTGCCTCATGGTGCTACTCCAAAAGGTCTGTCCTGAAGAAATTATACATTACAGTCCTGTGGCCAAGGTCTAAAGGTTAAAAGAGGCAAGTACCAAGGGGCCTGAAACTGTGGGGAGATTTGTCAGAGGCATTAGAAACAGACTAAAGTTTCTTACCTTTCACTTTTTCCACAGGGGGCAAAAATGGGAAATTAGAGCAATTTTCAGAGGGGGACATTAGAACAGTAAGTACAGAAGAGTACAAACCACCAAATATAATTCTAGGGTTCCTCCTGGCACTGGCACTAGCAGGCTTAAACGCTCCCTCTGTTCCACCCCACCCCCTGGAGGAAGGGTTATAGGTCACACTTTGCCCAGAAAACATGCCAACCACAAAAGCAAATTTTCAGGAAATGAATTCTGGTAGCTGTTTCGCTTCTTGACACACTTTTTGCTTACAAAGAAAAATGTATTTCTCTCCAGGAAATACTTAAGGGGCACTTAAGGGGTCTTTCCAAAGGTTGTTTAGGATCCTAGGACTGCATCTTGAGAATATACTGCACCCAACCCCTGACGGTTGTGCAAAGAAACAGGCAGAACACACAGAAGGCTCAGTATCCCATCCTTAGAAACCATCTGACAACCACTTTCCAAACTCAGTGCCCCCACTGCATTTATACCTAATAATGTCTTATGTGTAAATGGCCTCCTACTGGTCTTCCCTGCCCCTAGTCTACCTCCAAGCACCAGAGTAATTGAAACTGATCATGGCAGTAGACTCACTTTTCACAGAAAACCTAAACTCTCCTTCTAGCCTGGCCCTTAACCCCATCCAGCCTCTGCTGTCCTCTCTTCACATATCCCACAATCCCTGCAACACTATTTGCCCACTAGGGCTCAGTATTTGCCCAGAGCCCTAGCACATGCTGATCCCTCAGCTCTGGACACTTTGAAATCTTCTACCCGCCCCAGAATGCCCACAGGCGTACTTTCCTCCAGACTCTGACACACTTCCCAGTGTCCCTATGGCAAAGCAAACCACTGTCATGGTCTACTTTCACAAAAGATTCCATCAGATTGAATCCCATTAAAAAGAAATACCTAGCCAGGTGTAACAGCTCGGGCAAAGGCGGGAGGATCGCTTGAGGCTGAGAGATCAAAATCAGCCTGGGCAACATAGCAAGACTTTGTAATTAAAAAAGAATTTTTTTTTTTAATTAGGCAGGTGTGGTGGCGCATGCCTGTAGTCCCAGCTACAGGAGCCTGAAACAGAAGGATCACTTGAGCCCAGAAGTCTGAGGCTACAGTGAACCATTATCACACCACTGCACTCCAACCTGGGCAGCAGAGCAAGACCACAGTGGTCTCTAAGTAAGAGACCCCTTGGCCAGGCTCAGTGGCTCATGCCTGTAATCCCAGCACTTTGGAAGGCTAAGTAAGGTAGGAGGATCCCTTGAGGATAGAAGTTCAAGACCAGACTGGGCAACATAGTTGAGACCTCATCTCTACAAAAATAAAAATTAGCTGTGCACGGTGACGGTGTGTCTGGTAGTCCCAGCTACTCAGGAGGCTGAGGTGGGGATTACTTGAGCCTCGAAGTTCAAGGTTACAGTGAGCTATAATTAGGCCACTATACTCCAGCCTGGGCAAGAGACCCTGTATCCAAAAAAAATAAAAACGGGTACATTTTCAACCTCGGTACAGATTTTTTAAAAACTTCACAGGAACCTAATGGTTCTCATGAGATGGGGGCCACAGGTAACTCTTCCTTGCACAACAGATACCCTTTAAAGAGTAGCTACAAAAACCAGTGCAGACCTCAGGCAAAGTGATAAAAAAATTCTGGGCAAGGGGGTCCCTTTTCTCTTTGGAGGTGGGGAGGGAAGAACTCAAAGACTTCTACCTGAAGTCTGCTCAGACTTTAGGCATAGCACAGTGGTTAAGGGCAAAGGTTCTAGTCAAAAGAGGGTTCAAATTCCAGCTCTTACCTCTCACTAGACTAATGTGCTTCAGCAACTCCTCTGTAAAGTGAGGATGACAGGACTTGGCTCATCACCTAACAGCAACTGGCCCATAGCAAGTATGCCTAAAGTGTTAATGACTATCTCCACTAGAATGTTTTTGTTCCTAGCTCCCCAATGACTTAGAATAGCATCTGAGCACCCACGTGTCCCAAGACCAATCCAGAGTGCCCCTCTGTCATCACCATCAGTTTTGTTCTGTCACTCCCCATCCTGGTGGTGGTTCTCTCAATGGTTTTGGAAGTCCCAGCCCCAGCCCAGATGGCCCCAGACATCTCCAGCACCATGCAGTGAATCCCAGATAAGCTGAAGGGGTCTGGGAACACTGCTGGAGGACAACGCTCAGGAAGCCACTGACCACATCAAACAGCGACGTCCCTGCCAATACCGAGAACTGGTTTTCAGAGACATTCAACGAAGTGAAGGAGCAACTCAAAATTACCTTCTCCTGAACATGTGGGGAGTCACTCACTCTTCTTTGTAGCCATACAGAAATTTCCCACCCCAGCCACTATGCTGAGGACTCCCTCCATGATGCCCAAGATTTCCCTGCACTAATAAAAACCCCAAAGGAAAAAAAACAAAATAGCATTTGACACAATAAACATTTTTTGCTCAAATCTCCCATTCAAGCTTCACAAGACTTTAAAAAAGAACAAGGAACAGAAGCCAGTGTTGGGTGGGCCTGTGCTAATTAGAAGAACCCACATGCGGGGGCCACCCTTCCTTTTTCTTGGCTCCTAGCTAGCACTGTTTATACAGAAGGTTTTGTACAAAGTCAAGTTCCCCTTCAGAGGAAAGGTGAGGAGAGCAAGATGCGTCTTTGAAAACACTCTAGGATGTTACTCTAAGTTAAAGCATTAAACCAGCAGCATCAATACCACCACAGAGCCTGTTAGAAATGCACATCTTGGGCCCCACCTGGACCTATTGAATTAGTTGACATTTCAACAGAATTGCCAAGCAACTGATACATCCATCCAAGGTAGACATACATACAGTACTCCTCCTGATACTCGGGGGGTAAGTTCCAAGATCCCCAGTGGACGTCTGAAACCCCTAATAGTACTGAACTCTATAAACACTGCTTTTTTCCTGAACATATATACCTCTGATAAAATTTAGTTTACAAATTAAAGAGAGATAAACAATAATAAAAGAACTATAATACACCGTACATGGGCTGGGTGCAGCAACTCATGCCTGTAATCCCAGCACTTTGGGAGGTGGAGGCAAGAAGATCACTTGACGCCAGGAATTAGGGATCAGACTGGGCAACATAGCAAGACCCCATCTCTACAAAATAGTTTAAAATTAGTCAAGCGTGGTGGCACACGCCTGTAGTCCCAACTACTTGGGAGGCTGAGGCAGGAGGATGGCTTGAGCCCAGGAGTTCGAAACTGCAGTGAGCAATGAGCCACTGCACTCCAGCCTGGGCAACAGAGCAAGAAAAATGACTGTGCTGTCTCTCAAAATACAGAAAAATCTCTCTCAAATGAAAACTTGGTTCCAGTCATCTCAAACCAACAAAAGTTTGCAGAGCCCTTCCCACACTGAATAGGGATTGCCTTTTTATTCAGGGACACTGTAAAAAGGTAGGTCAGCTTTCCCTGAAACTCTGGAAAATCAAAACAAACAATAAAAAGCCCTGTAAAGCCAAAGATCTAACAGCCGCATCCCTACTCTGAAGGGGCTGCAGTGAAGCTCTAACGACGCTGTGCTGAATAGCTACAAGGAATCCTTCCAATTATGCAACACTGCCACCCCTTGGTGAGGTCTGCAAGGGCAGGAGGCCACCTAAAAATCAGCCCCTGCTCCATTCAAAGGTTATCCTCATACTGATACCCTTCCCCAAAGCAGCCAAGCTTGGCTCCCTGCTACAGCACTAGCACTCTGAAGTAGGCACAGTACACCCTTAATCTTCAACCCAGTAGCTCAAGCTCCTTTCCTCTGCCTCTAGCCCCTATACTGGTGGCCCTCAATTGTTTTTCAGTTAATGGAGCCCTCCTCTCAAGTACTACAGCCCCAAGATTTAGGGCTAAAGCCACAATCTAAGGAGACCAGAGAACACTAACCATCAGCAGAAAGCACTATTTCTTTCAGCTCCAAACTCCTGCTCATAAACTACATCCTTTCTACAAGTCTGCTCCTGTCTCAAGGATACTGGAAATTTTAGATTCAATGGTCTCCAAAAGTTCTGCCAACACCTCAAGACTGAGGGTCCAGTATGTCAAAATACCCTAAAAGCCAAATGAGCCAGCAAGATCCACTTGACAATACTCTGTTCTTATATACCAGCACCATGACGATCAGACTTTAGATGAACGTAATTATTGTGGAAACTGCTAAACCTAAAATTATTTCAAAATAAAGTCTGAAAAGATGAAGGGAAAGAGGCTTTTTAAGTACTGAGGACCCAAAGATAGAAAAGAAGGTCTAAACCGTGGAAAGACTATTTGGGGAGCAATGTCTGCAGATGAGACCCCATATGCCACACTGATTCCAGCCTCCGTTGCAGACTAATATAATTAGGGAGATCTGGTTACAGATCCCATGGTGGGTGGTTAAGAAAGATAAGAAATGAGACACCACCTCACATCTGTTAGAATGACTGTTATCAAAAAGATTAAAGGGTTGGCAAGGATGTGTACACTGTTGGTGGGAATGTGGATTAATATGGCCATTATGGAAAACAGTATGAAGGTTCCTCAAAAAAAGAAAAAGTACCGTATGATACAGCAATACCACTTCTGGGTATATATCCAAAGAACTGAAATAAGTATGTCAAAGAGATGTCTACACTCCCATGTACATTGCACCATTATTCACAGTAGCCAAGATATGTAAACCAAAGTGCCCTTCAACAGAGTGGATTTTTTAAACATGGTATATACCAATGGAATACTCGGCTTTTTAATTATAAAGGGAATTCTGTCATTTGCGATATGGATGAATCTAGAAGACATTATGCTAAGTGAAGTAAGCCAGACACAAAAAGACTGCATGAGCTCACTGACATATAGAATACTAAAAAAAAAAAGTCAAACTCATAGTAGAGTAGAATGGGGGTTACCAGAAGCTGGGGGTAGGTAGAGCAACGAAAAGACAGATGTAGGTAAGAGGCTACAGAGTTTCAATTGGGAAAAGTTCTGGTGATCTGCTGCACAGTACAGTGACTATAGTTAATAATAATGTATTACACGGCCGGGCGCGGTGGCTCACGCCTGTAATCCTAGCACTCTGGGAGGCCAACGCGGGCGGATTCTTTGAGTTCAGGAGTTCGAGACCAGCCTGAGCAAGAGCGAGACCCCGTCTCTACTAAAAATAAAAAGAAATTAATTGGACAACTAAAAATATATAGAAAAAATTAGCCGGGCATGGTGGCGCATGCCTGTAGTCTCAGCTACTCGGGAGGCTGAG
>CAUYSK010073392.1:0-48993 GCA_963575035.1 Avahi laniger | reverse complement strand
TCCTTGAACGCTCCCATTCTCTTCTCATCTCTTGTTGTCTTAATGGAATCCCATTACATAGGCTTCTGACCTCTCTCCACTACCTTTCTTATTCCTCAGATGAAAGGATTAATTGAATTGATACATTTTGGAGCAAGTGTTGGCCATGTGTAAACCTGTCCTTCTTTCTCTTAGGAACACCTTCCTTCAGATACCAGGTATTCAACACAGCTCTTTCTCAAGGGCAGCCTCTTGAACAGCTTTGCCTGTTGGGTATCAGCAAGCTTATCTGATCAAATGAGGAACAACCATGTTCTTTTTTGGCCTGTATTATATTGAAAAAGACATGTGGACTTCCCAGAAGCCATTCTTTAAATCTTTTCTTAATTTGTTTAGAAATCAGGTGGGAAAAAAAAATCATACTATTTTTACAATTCCCTCATCCCCCAAATTTTCTGCACTATGTATTGACAAGGCACAGGAACTCTCATGGACTGCTAATGCAAAGTAAACCTAGAAAGCAATCTGAAAGCACTGCATACATTTATAATTTATTACCTAGGAATTCAAATAATGAAAATAATCTAGAGAAACTTTCATATGTCCATAAATGGACATGTGGGAAGGTATTTTTTACAGCATTGTTTGCATTAGCGAGTTGTTGAGGGTGATTAAGGTGTCTATTTCAAATGAAATATGCTCATATTTACTAGTGCAATGCTCTTTAGAAGCCAGAAGCAATGAATTAGATGCTTATACAACAACATGGATAGACATCAAAAATATGTTAAATGAGAATAGTAAGAAACATTACATTTGTACTACCACTTTATGTATTTATATTAAAATATGTAAAATTACAATATGCACCTTTTAAAGATATAAGGGGATATTTTAAGCATATTAGAGTAGGTATATATGGAGAGTAGCTACATATGAGAGGGGAGGTTAGAAAAGTGTTTACAAATAATATAGATCCCTGGGCCCTCCCCCCCAGAGATTCTTATATACCACATTGAGACAGGAACCTAGGAATATGCATTTTTGTAAAACGTGCTCAATATTTTCATAAACTCTAAGGTTGAGAATTGTGGATAAAGTGATTGTCCCATTAGCAAACTGCTTTTTTCAAAATACTGAAGATTTTCAAGCTACAGCTTAATATACCTTTCAATACTACTCACCCTTCCAAATATCTCTTTAGCTGAAATGTTATCCATTCTCCAAGGTAAATCTCAAATGCTACTTTCCTCTTGAAGCCTTCATAAATTCCAGAAAATTGAAAGTGATATTTCTCACCTTTCAATTCTAACTGTGATGTTAGAAAGTTCTCTTATGACACATTTAACATTTTAAAGAAATTGCAATAATTTGGCTTTATGTTTTCTCACTTTCTTAATATGAAACTTATTACAAGAAGGAATGGTACCTCAAATAACCATCTTCCACAATACTTTAAACATTTTAGTTTTCCAATAAATGTCTATTGAGCAGTTTAATAAATGAATAAATTCACTAATATCTATATGTGGCATCTATATATATTGCTTTGCTATTTTAATTCTCTATAGAAAACTAGTGATGGTTGGACAATAATTTATTTGCGGAATTTCTTCTGTTCATAAGTCTAATATACTAAAAATGCTAATTGAAAGTGTGCTCATTTTGAAATAAAATTGCCTGTTTTAACTAAATATTTATCTAAATAACTTCATACATGAAGTACATTTATAATATTTATTTAAAATATGTTGCCTTGTGCTAGAGGTTTTTTTTAATTTCAGGAAGAATAAATTCATTTATTCATAGATATGTAACAGCAATCAAGATGCTAAGATAAATGAGATAGTAAGACAAAATGGGGGATTACTTCAAAATACAAAGAGCACACAATTAAGCATAGTCAGAGGAAAAGAAATTTAGAAAGTTTAATTTTCATTAATTATAATTAGAAGTAATTTTCAAAATAGTTAACACTTGGAAAGGCACAGATATAGACCAATCACAATAGAGGTAGTCCATAGAACTGAATCAGGATTCTAAAGGCTTTGTATGTGTGTGTGTGTGTGTGTGTGTGTGTGTGTGTGTGCATGTGCACTTGCGTGTGGTGGGCATTACTATTAATATTATAATTTCTCGACTTAAGAAAATTCTGATTTAACCAAAATTTAACCCAAGAGAGGCAGCAGCAGACCAGTGGCTATTTTCCAACAGGTATAAACACATTTTATTATTTGAATAATTTGTATAGCTGTACCAATGTATATGGGCTGAAGTGTAAAACTGATTATTATTAATAACAGTAAAACTGTGACATGAAATAAATGGAGTACAGAAAATTAAATTGGATATATTTCATAATCACATTGTTGCAAGCTTAATAAAATTTCAGGGGTGAACCTATGTATTAGTAGTTAGCCAGCTAGGTTTTCTGGAATCCATGTGCAAGCTTTCAAATCTGGAATTCCAGCTACAGTTTAATACCATCTTATGGCTGTTGACTGCTCTGGATTCTATATTGATGAAGAAGATTCTGTATTCAGTATTGCCTCAGACGTCCAGGAAAGTGGAAGCTATTCCAAGAATCTTCCTGTTATTGGCCATTTATTTCTTTAGAATTTTGGAAGAATCAGCTCCAAGTATACTGAAGACATAGATACTCATCTACCTTCCATATTCCCAAGATGAATTTGGTTCCCCACCTCCACCATCTTCTCCATGTCACTTCTCTTCTCTGAGAAAATATAAACTTCAGCCACCACTTTTGATAATGTAGTCTGGTCAAGGAATGGCAGACAATCAATAATAGCTTTTTGTTCACATTCATATTACTGTGCGAATAAAGGTTAGACAGTAAACTGGGACCACTTATTTAAATGATAATCTTATTAAGAACCTAACCTGACATTGTAGTATAAAATAAAGAGCATGGATAAAAGGAAAATTGATGTCCACTCCTATCTCTTACTAGCTAGCATCAGGCATTTGAGAAAGACATTTAAAACCTATGTACTTTAATCTCCTAATTTATAAGAAAAGGTTTGAAAAAGAAGGTCTCCAAGGCTTTTTTAAAGCACTAAAATTTTATTATTTACATGTTGTTACAACATTATAAATTCTCATTCCAGTTTTGTCTTAATTGCTCAAGACCCTTAAATGCATTTTTGGTGGAGTCAAATAAACACAATTATATTTAATATTTTTCTAGTAAGATAAACTTAACATCTGCACTCTTGCCATTTTATATGATTTTCAATGTTTTTCTTTTTTTATTATTATTTTTAAATTCTTTTCAGTAAAATCACCATAGGCTAGTCTGTCAACTTTCAAACATCCAAGAAAAGAAAATTCAACAAGGATAAAAGTTAAATCCAAGATATCTGTTTCAATTTATCTGGAACTTTTCAACTACATTTTTTTTCTCCAAATATTAAATTCACAAATTTTAGTGTGTTACATTGCTGCCCAGAAAAAGTGATATTTCCCAGCTTTTCTAGATATGGTCAATGAAAGAGAAGCCCAAATCATCTAGGCACCTTCTAAGGTGTGACTTTGATGTCATAGAAGCATGTCCTTTTGGTCTCCTCTACCATCTCTGCTCGATGAAATGGAGACAGTCATTGAAGCTAACATAGATCGCACAGATGAGAGTGACACCCTAGGATAGCTGAGCAATAGTACAAAAGAAGACTGGGTCTATAATGAGTTTTCAGAATTTCCATATTATTCTTAGACTGAAAAGGTGAGAATAAAACTTGGTATTTTAATGTCAATTGTCTTTAAGTAGTGTTTATTTACCTGGCTGTATGATAATCTCATGAGAATGGTGTAATTGGAATAAGTTACAGATTGTATGTGACAAGTGCTGTAAGGAATTAACAGGGTGATATGATCCACAGTAAATGGCAGTGAGGGTGGTGTTTAGGAATGGAGATGGCAGCAGCCTCAGTGGAGATTGTCTTACAAGGGTAGTTAGGAAATGTCAACATTCCTCGGAGCAAATCTGAGAAAGGTGCATGACACATTTTTTTTAAGTTTTAAAAATTTCCCCCTTTATTATTATCATTAAATCTTTCCAAGAAAACATTTAAACAAGTCCATTTGAAAATTTAGCACACATTATTTGTAGTTGAAATAGAATACTTAATATATCCATTGTGATATGCCACATTTACAGAAGAATAATTTCTAAAAAATTACCTTCTAATGCATTTTGGTATTTAAGAACTGGGTAAAATGACAAAACCAAATGAATCAAATCAAATGTCTGAGGTGATGGATATGCTAATCACCTTGATTTGATCATTACATAATCTATACATGTATCAAAACATCACATTGTACTCCATAAACATATATAATTATTATATGTCAATTAAAAATCAAAACATTTTAAAAGTGGTAAGTAGGTAAGGTAATGAATATTTTAATTACCTTGATTTAATTATTCCACATCATATATGAACTCTGGAAAGTATTCAGCCATGTAATATAAAAAATAGAGACATTTATTGAAGAAGATACAAGAAACAAAAAACGTTGTACATAGGACATCAGTGCATCAGTCAGTCTCCTTAAAAGTAGGCACCTTGGGACCTCACACAGTTCTCCCAGCGTCTCTTAATCCAACCCATGCACGTTCAGCATTCTCAGGTGTTCTGCTTGTTGCAGGCCTTCCAGAACGTGGATCACTTTCAACAGATTCTCGACCATCTTTGAAGCATTTGTGCCCTGCTTTTATTTGTGCTGCACTCATTGCATCGTCCCTGAAATCCTTCTGAATAATCTGAATAGTTTCACAGAGGAATGTTCAAGCTTAATGCAAAATTCGACACGTATTCCTTGCTTTACTTGCTCAGTCATCTTGAATGCCACAGCCACACAGTACACATGCTCACTCGACGGCATCCAGCGCCTCACTGAGGTCATCGTTGCTCAGACATGCGCATTCCAGTCCACTTGCCTTGGCTACCACGTTACATCAGGCCTTCAATTTACTCCAAAGGGCTTTCTTCCCAGGCTGTTTGCTACATTAACATCTTTTTATTTTTTAACATCTTGTAAAAAATAACAAAGGGCAGTCAATGTCTCGTTTACATAATGTTGAGAGAGCCACAGAGAATTATCTCACATCAATATGCAAAGATACTTGGTAAAACAGTCAAATATAAATACAGTGTATTAAGATTAATCAAATAACTGAAATAGAAAAATATCTAAATTTGAGGTCTTCATCAAAAAATCTGAAAAAGTAAAAGAAAATACAGCAAACGACATGGGATTAGTGGTCAGATACTCTTACGGGAAGCAATGTAGCAATAAATCAATGTAGCAATGAAGCAATAAATCAGCCGTCACTCATATCTATTTAAGACACTCCACAACACTGGACATTTTAACCCTTTCCTTCTTATCATTCATTGCAGCTATATGTCAATCAAGAAAGCTGCCATTTTCTTATGTGACTCCTCACTTCTTGGCTGTAGGTGATTGGTGGAAGAATGGTAATATAACTCAAGCTAGAGCAATTATCCTTTCCAAAGACCCTCTCCTCTAGTTGCAAGAGGTTAACCACAACAGAGAACTATTTCTCACCGAGAAGCACGTCCTTAAGGAATAATGAACACTGACTATGAGCATGCAGATTTGTCAATTAGAAATTTATCATTTGTACAGAGAAAGCTGCTTCAGTGGGTAATAAAGTATCTGAGTCCATTTTGATATTTGACTGCTGACAGTTTTCAGACCTCATGCCTCTCCCTTCCCCACTTGCCCATATTTGGGCAAGCCATATTTGTGCAGACAGATTTAATAAAAGCCCCATCGCTCCACCTCTTGATGCCAAGTTCATGAACTCCAGCCCCGTGTGTGAACCCTATCCCTGAGAACCACTACCTTCCAACCCCTGAAAACTAAAGCCACTCCTTTTACTCAAGTCAAAGGGATCAGCTTGGGGGCTTTCCCCGTTCTCACCAGAAAATCTCAGAAGATATCTTTCCAGACTTTCTTGATGTGCACATGATGTCATCAGTCTGGCCATTTCAACCAATTTTGGGTAGGGGGTGATCTCAAAGTCCTGGTAACCAAGAGGCACAGTAGAATATGTAAGCCATATTAGTAGAAATTAAGGACAAAGTAGATCATGAAGAAGTGGAGACAGTAAGGGGAATTCTGATAATATATCTTGAGATGAATAAAAGGAGAAATAGTGTAGGATTGAAAGAGTAGCCATGTTATAGGGATTTGTTTTAAGACAGAATTATCAAGAAAAACCTTCCTTTAAAAAGTGATTTTAATATAAAAGTGATTGCTGACATGGGACAGTTCACACATCATTTCTACCTAAAAATCTATGCAAAATAGGCAAAACAAGTTTATTCTCAATAAAATTGACTTAGGTAGAGCTTACTCTATTGTGCCAGAAATAATTACTTGTAGAAAAGTTTTACATGTTAAACCCTACATATACCTATTTTTTTGTCATTGTTTTTTTGGGTTTTTGGTTTGTTTGGTTGGTTGCTTGCTTTGTTTTATTTTTTGGCTTTTAGGTAGTGTTCAAAATGCTCCATTTCTGTGGTTTCCCTAGGTATCTTCCTATAACATTTGCTTTCCTAAATTGTGTATTTCACAGGCATTTTGCACTCATTCAGCCACTGCATGCCTGCGGAGCATTTCCATAAACTGACCTATTTTTGAAATCAGTGGGAGTTAAGCATCTATGGTGCAGCTGCAGGGGTGTGAAAGTATATAAAGTTTAGTTGATCTTAATTTTCACAATCTTCCTCTTACATTCACATTTCTCATAAGGGAAAAATTTTTAAATTGACTTTAATTGCAAAATTGTCATCTGAATTGACACCTGGATAAAGGATTACATTAAAAGAAAATGATGAATGGGCTTATTTATGACTGTTGGTAATGAAATCTTGTAGGTGGTTCTATTTGAACTTATATTATTCCTGAAAGAAAAGAAAAATGAACTCTTTGATTTATTACTTTGAAATGATGACAGTGACATTGTATTCTTGACTTTTCATATTAAAGAAAAAAATCAAATGGTCTCAAATGAGCATTCCTATAAAATATATATAGTAAGAAGCTTATTTATAAAGCCTATGAATTTATAGCTACAAAATAATTAAATATGGTGAATACTTTGTTTTGACAAGTTTTGAGTCAATTTCAGATTATATTTCTGTTCATTGTAGACTGTTTCTAAATAGAATATCAGGAAACTGAAAAGGGGCAAGTGATTCAATGTATTAATGTGGTTTTACAAATCTGAAAAATCAGCGACAGAGAAAATGTGATTATTGCTAAGCAGTCTTTGGAATCTAAAAATGAATATTATTCTCCAGAGACCATTAAGTAATCTCTGGGATGTAATATTTTAAAATTAATTTTGTAGTGAAAAATCTTAAAAAAAGTTTAATCAGTATAACCACATGCCAAAGTTGATTTTTAATCACTTTTATCAGGTGGGCAGGTAGAGATCTTGGAAATAATAGATGCAAATTCAGAATGAAAAGTGATATATTTAGAAGTACAGACATGTTTAAAGTGAGATTGATGAGTTCCTAGAAATTTGTAATGAAGTGCATTTTAAAGGATGTTCGGATATCAACTAGAGATTTAGATAGGGTGTAGAGACTATTATTTCTTCCAATTCATAAATTATATGATCGTATAATATGGATTTGTTCAGTTTGATCCTTTGTGGTGAGAGAGAGAACTGATAGACATAAAGAGAAAGAGATGGACATGATGTTATGTGATTAGTATGAGATAATTTGGAAATGAGAACAATGCAAGAAAATACATTACATGGAGTTACTTTGAATAATCCTTGATCTAGCTAGGAAATAAAAAAAAACTTAGGGATTTTTGTTGAAGTTTGGGGTTTATTTATTTTCTTCCTGGCATTTGTCATCATTTCTGACAAAGTAGAAAAGCAACACACTGCATGTGGAATGGGTACAACAGCCATTGTTTCCTCATGAAGTCCTGAGAATATGCCCTAAGTGTTTCAGAATCTCTAACACAGTTTGTATGGTACTGTGCTGTGTTCCTTGTTCTTAGTAACAGTGGTTATAAATAGCTCACATTTTTATTAAGCATCTCCTATGTGCTAAAAGTTTCAACTGTCATTGCAGTTGCCTAGCTGAAACTTTTGGGAACCAGTAGACTGGCCCATCCCTGAAAAAGCTGTTAATTTCCTTCTATGTAGTATTGGCAGTAGGGGCCTCAGAAAATAGACTATAAATAGATAAATAAATTCTTCCTGTTCTAAATTGGGACTGAGTCATTGATGACCCTGTAGAACTTGTCAGAACTTGGGGGCATTTATTACTTTTGTGTTCTATATATACTCTGAGCAATAAACCAACATGACTTTAATTATAAATAGCCAAAAGAAAACAGATCCTTTTTTTTAACAAAGTGAGAAAGATCCTCAGCCTCCACTTGTCTATCCTAAACGTAAACATACAAGCAAGCAGAACAAAAGTCAGGTTTGTACATAGCCAAGCACTCAAATCACTCAAATGATGTAAATAAAACACACTCTCTAAAGGAAAGCCACGTCAGTGGAATGTAACAGCTGGCGACAGTTGTCTACTCTAAGTAATCCAAATGTTATGGTTAAAAGGTATTTTGCTCAGGAATTCACTATCAAAAGGGGGCCAATAAACCAAAACATCAGTAGGAAATCTGAACAATGCTGTAAAAGAAAATGTCAGGTTTCTTTTTACATATTTCTAAACAAAAGAAGTTTCAAAGGAAGAAGTCACAGGGTATAGTTTTATTGTCGAGTTCTAGTGGTGGCATCTAAACCTATCATCATCTTAAAAATGGAGGCAGAAAGAGTAACTGAAATGTAAGTGTTTTACTTGCAATTCACATAGAATAGCAGAATAGCCCAGGGGATCTAATTTGAGGTATAGTATTAAACAAAAGTATTTAAATTCCCAGGATTAAGCCAATTTAAAGATTATTTGAAAAGCTAAGTCTCTAATTTCTAAACAAGAGACCTGAGATAGATGACTACAGAACACCTTATTTTGCCAAGAAGATGGAATGAAATGAAAGTACTACACAATTTCCTGAGACAGGTAAATTAAAGCAAAAACAGTTAAATACGTAAATATTGTATTTTGTTAATGTTCATCTAATAAAATTCAATTACAAATTTTAGGTTTATGAATTCAAGTAATATACTTTGTTTCTTGTAGGCTGGGTTAAATAAATGTACAGATATTTACATTTTGGTAATCACTTGATTCTTTGAAGAGGAAGAGTCCAATTGACTAGTTCAAGGAATACTGAGGACAGAGGAGTTTGCATTTTAATGAACAAGCAGTGATGCATTCACACAAGGGAATATCCCACAGAAACAAAACTTTACAAACTACATTTACACATAATAGCTTTGATGAATTTTTAAATATGTGGCGAAAAGAGAAACAAAATTAATACATACAGAATAATTGTATTTATATAAAATAAAAATAAGGTGAAATTAAAGTACAGAGTGGTTATATGGATGCTTGCTTTTGCAAATGGCAATGCTGGATATCTGTATTTCAAACAATCTGTGTGATGTGTTTTATAATTTATAATGTTTAAAAATTAGAGCAAAATTTTCAAGAGAAAAAATGGCATAAGATATAAATATCACAGGTAATTTATGGAAGAGGAATTCTGAATGGACAAAAAACCAATGACAAGATATACAGTATCACTAATAATCACAAATTCAAATTAGCTTCACACCTGTCATCTTTGCAAGATTTAAAGTCTGATAGCATTTCTTTTACTAGTGTTGAACATAACATGTGGAAAATACAAACCATTTACATTGCTCTTAGCAATGTAAATTGATTAGAACTATTTTGGAGAGTATTTGGCTCTACGTAGTTAAATTTTTGAGACTCTACATGCTTTGGAATTCACTAACTCCACTACAAGAAATCTACGTTCAAACAATATTTTCCACAGGTGAACAAGGAGACAAGCACACGAATGTTTACTGCAGCAATCTTAACAGTGTGAGAAAATACTCAAACAATGCAACCTTCTATCAGCAGGTGTATGGAATAATAAATGCGCATTTATTTATTCAGCACAAGCGTGTATTTCAACTAAAATCAATAAACCAACTATGCATATGGTTATAAATACATTTAAAAAACATAATTCAGGGAAAAATGACTCACAAAATATTTACAATTTGAAAGGCAAACATACCCCTTCTAATATTATGGATGGTGTAAGGGAAATTACATTTGTACAGGCAACAGGTTTCTTACGCCAAACTAAGATGACTGCCACGGTGTTTTTTCCAGCGCAGCACCCCCTGGTTGGCTGGCCTTCCCAAGAGGCATAGGTCAGCATACTCATGTAACCAAGGTGTTATCTCCTGTGTAAATCCATGCGATCGCGCTTTCGCATGGCACGTTGCCACTATCGTTCAGAGCTACATATAAGTGGTCGCCATGTCCTCAGACACGCTTTTTGTCACTGCTATAACCGCCTCTCACCCCCACCCCCCGACAACAAAGAGCATGTCTCACCTGCCTGCTGCCACTCGCCTTTCCTTCCAATTCCTGAAGACTGGGGCCGGAGCACGAGCTAGGCACAGAGCATCCTCCTCACACTTGACGCAGTCGGCAGGATCCGGAGGGATAAGTGTCCCCTCCACCCCAGCAGGTGAGGACATGTGGCCTCCTACGGGCCTGTGGCAGCCAGTGGCAGTGGTTCTCATGTTGTGGGCCCCTGCCACGGAGTCCGAGCAGGTAGAATGCATGCCTGCCGCCCTGGAAGAGGCCTTGAACGCCCTGGAGGAGTCGCTGCAGCCCAGGGAGCCAGCAGCGGCTGGTCTGGGGGGCTGCCCCTACCTTAAGGCCCCCAGGAGCAGCATAAAGACACCCTCGGGGAGAAGCCCAAGTAAGGGAGTTATGAGAGACAGAGGGAAATTTAGAAGCCTGCCTGCAGGAGCTGGAGAAAGACGTTGGACGCTGACGAGCAGAAGCCTGAGGGAAGCCCCTCCTCTGCTGACAGCTCGCTCTGTCCTAAAACAGAAACGGAGCATGCACGGCCCACGGCGGGAGGAGGGGGCGCAGGGCGCGCCTGCATGACGGAGCACGTCTCTTACTCTGTCTACACCCCGGTGGACCCGCGCAGCTGTGGGAGCTGGGAAAACAGTGCAGACAGCGTCCTGGGGAGACCATGCCTGCCTGGTTGCTGTGTTTATGGGAGGAAGGGACGGACAGTGTCCTGTGCTCCTCAAGGGAGACGGAGCAATTGGCATCTGTAACTGTGCGTCCTTCCCTGAGGCAGAGGTTACAAACGAGTGGTCCATGGCGAGGGCGACCACTGCTTGCTTGAATGGCTTATGGCTGCTGCCCATACAGGATGGAATGACAGCAGAGAACTACCAAAAACTGTGAGTAAGTGACTTCATACACGAACTTAATTCAGATTCTTCGGGAGTTGAGAATGCGCCAAGCCATTTTTGCATAGATAATTGGCAGGGGCCGGATGAGGAGCGCTTCACTACCGGCATGCATGACCTAATTTTAGCCACAGCTCCCACCAATTCCTTTGGCTGGCTGGCAGCTGTGCTCACTCTCTATGTGAGGAAGCGGATACATGAGGTCACCACTGCCATGGCAGCTTTGGGAGATGCCTAACAGCGGAAGCGGGGGAAGGGACAAGTACGTATGTTACGAGGACCCAAGAAGGGCCCACGAGTTCAGGGCCCACTTCAGAAGAAGGCAGTACAAGGGGCCCAGAAGGTGTCTCAAACCCAGATGTGGCTAGGAGTAGATAAAGAGAGTAGATACTACTAACAGGAGTAGATAAAGAGAAAATAGATAAACAGCCTAATGAGGTATTACTGGCTTTGTGGAATCAGCTGGGTCCCCACCAGCAATTTATGAAAGCACCCAAGAGGCTGGGAGCTGAGACGCCCACTAAAGAGACCCACAATATGCAGCTGCAAGATTTTATGGTTGAAACCCCCCTCTTTGATATAGAATTAGTCTAGAGGTTAGATCAAGGCACCCGGTTAGAGGGGACCCCAGATGACTAGAGGCTCCATGTGGAACTTTCTGTTCATTGGTCCCCTACGAATGTGCAGTGGGGTTTGGCCTTGGTCGACATGGGCGCTGACTGCTCCCTAATCTGTGGAAACCCTGAGCAGTTTGCTGGACAGACAGCCTACATAGATGGTTATGGTGGGCAAACTGTTGAAGTTAAACGGGTGACTATTCCATTGAGGAGAAGGCATTTGGCCCCCAGGCCTTACACTGTATATGTGTCCCCTGTGAGGGAATACATTCTGGGTGTTGACATTCTGCATGGCTTAACCCTAACCACCTCCACAGGTGAGTTCCACCTCCAAGTTAGGGTTGTGAAACTGGTGGTGCGTGGCCACCCCCATCACCCACTGCAGGTTCTGCCCACACCTCATTGTGTGGTATGTACCCGATAGTATTGTTTTCCCTGGAGGGCACAAAGAAATTTCACAAACCATATTGCAGCTGGAAAAGGCTGGCATAGTGCGCCCTGTTTACAGTACATTCAACTCTTCCGTTTGGCTGGTTAAGTAACCGGAAAATGACAGGAGATTCCTGGGAGCTGAATAAAATAAGTCCCCCATTGCATGCTGCAGTGCCATCTAAACTAAATCTGATGGATTGACTGACTTTGGTGCTTGGACAGTACCACTACATAGTGGACCTGGCCAATGTCTTTTTCTTCATAGACATAGCTATGGACAGTCAAGACCAGTTTGCCTTCATGTGGGAAGGACAGAAGTGGACATTTGCTGTGTTACCACACACAAGGTTATCTCCACAGCTTAACCATTTGTCATGGTTTGGTGGCTCAGGATTTGACCACATGGAGTCAGCCATCCTCAGTACTTCTGTTTCTTTTTTTTTTTTTTTTTTTGAGACAGAGTCTTGCTCTGTTGCCAGGTAGAGTGCTGTGGCATAAGCTTAGCTCACAGCAACCTCAAACTCCTGGGCTCAAGTGATCTTCCTGCCTCAGCCTCCCAAGTAGCTGGGACTACAGGTATGTGCTACTATGCCCAGCTAATTTGTTTTTTTATATATTTTTAGTTGCCCAGCCAAATTTCTTTCTATTTTTCAGTGAGACAGGGTCTCGCTCTTGCTCAAGCTGGTCTCAAACTCCTGAACTCAAGCAATCCTCCCTCCTCAGCCACTCAGAGTGCTAGGATTACAGGCATGAGTCACCATGCCCAGCTACTGTTTCATTATATTGATGACATAATATTAACCTCTGATTCCCTTACAGATACAAAAGAAGCCGCTGCCAGTCTTTGAACCTCCTTGGAACAATGGGGTTGGGTGGTGAACCACACCAAGGTCCAGGAACCTGGCTTGTCGGTCAAATTGTCTGATCTGGTAAGACAAAAGCAACCCTCAAGGCAGTTATAGATAAGATTCAAGCCTTGCCTGACCCACTATGGTGAAACAGTTACAAGTGTTTGTGGGGCTTTTGGGGTATTGGCGTATATTCATTTCCTACTTGGCCCAACTGTTGTGGCCACTGCATTCATTGTGCAAAAAGGGGACATGGTGAGACTGGTCCCTGGAGGCAGAGTCCTCTTTTATGGCAGCCAAGAGGGTGATTGCATAGGCCCAGATGCTATAAGTAGTAGACTGCTCATAGCCATTTGACCTTGATGTGACAGTCAACTCAAGTGGGATGAGCTGAGGTTTGTGGCAATACCAGCATAAGCCACAGGTCTCTATTGAGTTTTGGTCCCGGACTTGGAAGGGCCCCCAGGAGCGCTATTCCTTGGTAGAAAAGCAGCTCTTGGCTGTGTATGTGAAGGCCTGTGAAGATATAACTGGGCAGTCTAAGATGCTAGACTTACCCAATAGCAGTCATAGCATAGTGCACCACATACCCTATAGCAGGATGGGTGAGGTCATAGATTACCAGCCCATGATCAGGGCCCAGACACCCTCTCTGGCGAAGTGGGGAGCTTACTTGGAGCAATGAGCAGAGTTCAATTCTAGCCCTTTAACTGCAGAGATGCAGACAGTACCCGATGCTGTTGAATTTGTGTCTGAAGCTGACTCTAAGACCATGCTAATACCTAGGAAAGAGAGTCTGTACCTTTAAGGATGAGGTCCCCCTACAGCGGAGGCATGGTATACTGACGGATCCAGTCATGGCCCCTTAGCCCAATGGACAGCAATGTCTGTCCAGTTGGATCATGATGAAACTTGGTTTGAGATGGGGCAGGGACAGAGCAGCCAATGGGCCAAATTGTGTGCCATGATTGTGCACAAGCCATCCCCTTTGCATGTCTGCACTGATAACTGGGTCATGTTTAAGGACCTTGCTGTCTGGTTACCTACATGAAAAGCCCAGGATTGGCTAACAGGGCACCACCCAGTATGGGTGGCTTTATTTTCCCACTTGTTTGACAAGGAGGTGCACTTGAGGTGCATGTGGGGACAGCCATATGTCCCAGGGAAGGTCCTCCCCGCCTTTACCAAGAAACCACATAATTGAAATGCCATGTTCTCCTGCTGGCACCTGGTGAAATGGACTTCATGGTGATTCTACCTGGCAGTTATCTTTTCCCCTGGAATGGTTATGATGGGGGTGGGGCAGCATGAAATCTGAGCTGGAAAGAAGGAAAATGAAAAATTTGATAAATAGAACAACTGGAATTCTTAATGAAGTATAACAGCTTGCGTAGGGGTTGTACTTGTATAAAGAAGCTGAAAAGACAGATTTGGTGAGAGAGTTGGATGAGGGATTTCAGAATTGATGTAGTAATTGAAAATGAAAATGTCTAGGACATATGAATTAAATAAAGTAGAATTAAGAAATAGATGATTGGAGGTATAGACACCAGTGATGTGAAAGGCTAGAGAATTGAGTAGATCATCAATATACATTTTGTCTTTGTAAGAATATGACAAAGACAGTTATTATAAGGGAAGATGCAAAGTTAGGTGAAAGAATGGGAGAATTCAAGAATGAAGAGGAATGAGAAATGTCAGTAGATGTCAGTATCAAAGAGAACTCGGAGATAATAAAGTCTAACGGCATCAACCTGAACGAATCCTTGGTTTTTGAGAGATAACAAATGATATGAAGGCCAAAATGAAATATAAAATGATATCCCATCGTCATGTCTTTCGCTGCATAGATTGATGGAAGATAAACAACAAATAACAGCTTCCACTCTGAAGTCTACATTGGCTGTCACATTTTCAGCAACATCAGGTGGAAACAAGAATTCAGAGAAGAGTTTCAAGTGGCTTGGAGGTTGGGATTACTGAGGAAAAGTGTTACAAAGAGAACAGGAAAAGTGTTTGAGAGGTAGGAGAAGGGTGAAAGATTGGGTCACTTTAGGAAAAGGACAAACACTTCAGGGATGAGTTCCAGTGGTGAGAGAGTTCTTGGAAGCTTAGACTTTTGCTGGCGACAGGAGATAGATAGGGACTTATGGTGGGACTTTTAAAAATATTGTATAAGAAAGATGAATCATTAGTTTAAATTAGAGCCTCCTATGTACTCTTTTTGATTGATTTTAATGTTGTATAATAGTTTGAGATATAAAAACATTTAATTTATTTACAAATTAAAGTTGGTGAACTTTAGATTACTTTTTTATGTGCCTTAAAATAATTTAATATGTGTAAGTAAACAGAACCAGATTACTAAATGCTAGTCTTCAGTCTACTCTGTTTTCTGTTTTGAACACCAGAATGTATAGAATTAAACTACTTATTTTGCTTCATCTTACTCACTTTAATTTCTGCTACAAAAAAATTTAAATTTAAGATTATTTGGCAAAACCATAAGAGACTTTCAATTTCCCCAAGACAACATGATGATTTAGAAAGAACATTTATCTTAAAATAAGATAGACTGAGATTGTATTTCAGATTGTTCCATTTAATAATGACTTGATCTTTTTAGAATCACCAGATACAAAATTTAATAATTAAAACTAAACTGAAATGCCATTAATAAAATGAGAACAATATAATTGTTAGATTTAAATGAATCATGTGGAATCCCTGGTCCCTCTGAATTGCCTGGAAGTTAAATTAGGTGGTACCTGATTAGGATAGTATAAAGAGAACAATTACCCCTTAAAATTGGTTAAAGAAAGAACCAGGCTTATATCATTGAGTTTAATCTTTAATTCATTCTGATTAAAATAGATATAGATATGTACTCATTTAAAAAACACATAATGTTTTCCCCATTTCTGTTAGCTATTAAATATCTCAGTTAAGGAAAAGATTAAAGGAAAATAAAAACAATGAGTAGAAGAAATAGTATTCTCCTAGCAGTGAGTGAGGAATTCCTCTTAGTGAAAGAAAATCTGATTTCACTTCTATGGGAAAATTCCCATGTAAATAAGCATGCTTGGATTAGAAGCAGACCTATAAGTGGATTTACATGCTTTAGTTGAGATAGAAAGCTGAGGGAGGGAGGAATGTTACTAATTTTTGCAAAGTCAAAAGAAGCCAAGAAGACACTGAGATTGTGTTATGTATCAATGACTTAGTAATGGATGACATTTTTTTTGACCCTTAAACTCATAAACAATCTCAGAGCTAGATCTTTCTTTTCTGGAGCACAGAAAGAGATTGTGAAGTGGAAAGTCATCAAGGATCAGAAGAATTAGAAGAGATAATCTAAACTCAAATATATTTACCTATACCTCAGAAGGCCTGAAGCTTTATCTGATAATGGGATGGCAGAGGAACTCTAACTTTCTGTTTCTGGCTCTAAATAGAGGGCTCTTTGAGAGATCGCACTACATTTTCTTCTGTTCAATGGTCTTTAGGAAGACTCTTGTCGTTGTTATTTTTACTTCTGTTAATAATTGTGAACACTGAATTTCCCCAGGTATATTTACTCCACTATATCAGTAATTGACCTGTACAAATGGTCTCTGGGGAAGCATTGAGGCTTAGAATTCCTTTAAAAGTATTTCTTATAACAAGACCACATCTAACAACTCTCAAATCACTTGTATAGATCACTTGCCTCTGGGAGTAGCTATCTATTCAATAATTTTTAAAAATTCATAAAAGCTGCTTATAAGGGTTTTTTTTTTTTCTTTTAAAGCATATGAAAAAGTCAACCGAAAGAAGCTACATTCTGGTTAACTTCCTTGGAAACTAGGGAGCTGAAATAAATAACACATATATATCATGCATTACCGCCAATAATTTTTGTTCATTTACTTTATCACCAATAATTTTTGTTCATATACTTTATCTTGTCTTATTTTTGCAATAATCCTATGAATTAGTTAGAGTTTTTTTGTATCTTTGTTTTACAAGTGAAAATACAGAGGTTCAAAATGTAATAGGCCTGCCCAAATTCACAGAACTATTGAGAACTGAGTGGAAACCTAACTTCCCAAGTGTAGTGTTTCCAAAGCCAAATCTCCAGCTTATACAATAAGTTCTCTGTCTAATGGCAACTTCTCTTAACTGGCCAAGTTCAATTGCCTTGTCTCTTGTTTTGTTTTGTTTGTTTGTTTTTGTTTTGTTTTGTTTTGTTTTTTGAGAATTAAGTAGAGAAATCATGCTGAAAAGTGAAATTGTGCTCGTTTTTTTAAATATGCTGGGTCCTATCAATGACCTTTACAGTAATTTTGGGTTTAAAACAGGTTTAATTTCTGGCTAAATATCTGAGCTGCACATTTAAGGAAGATAAGAAAGAGAAAAACAAACAAATGACAGATTCTAAAATAAACTCTTAGATGTAGAGTACTCAACTTTTGGTTGTTTTGAACAGGAGTAAATTTACAAAGGAAAATTGGGTCATGTACCAAATAGTGTTTGATTTATGGACAAAAATCCTAGAGTAAAACAAAACTGAACTATACGGAGCAGGAGTTCAAAAAGAGTAATGTTGTCCAGCCTTCTATTGGCAGAGCATGTATATTTAAAAGAGCATATATAAGCTATAGAAAATCAATATCAAAACTTTATTAAGAATATATTCATAAATAGTTTTACTTATGCTTTGTAGTCAGTCAAGTAAGGTTTAAACCATCTCTGAACTCTGAATTGTAAAACTTTGGTTATGATAATTTAATATTCCTAATTATCCTTATTTTAAACTGTAGGTAATACTGCTATCTGCCTTATAATAATACAGTGAGTCATGAATGGGTTAATGGATATACAGTGCTGAGCACAGTGGATGTGACATGCCTTAAATTCAATAAATATTGCTCCTTTTCCTTCTCTTTCACACACACATAAAGAAGTTTACACTGGAATTTGGCATTATTACAAAGGATTTCTTAGCTCTGAGTTCTTCTTTGTCCAAAAAATTTTTAGAAAATAATCTTCAGAGAAGGAAAATATAACTTAGTCTTATTCCATTTTTGCTATTATAGCAGAATACCTGAGACTGGGTAATTTATAATTAACAGAAATTTATTGGCTCATGGTTCTGGAGGCTGGGAAGTTCAAGATCTAAGAGCTGCATCTGGTGATGGCCTTCTTGCTGTGTCATACCATGGCAGAAGACATCACTTGGTGAAGAAGAATAAGAGCCAAACTCACTTTTATGACAAACCTGCTTTCACAATAATGAACCCATTCCCAAATAGCAACAGTAATCAATTCATGAGTGAAGAGCCTGCATGACTCATTTACCTCCTCAAGGTCCTGCCTCTCAACACTGTTGCATTAGGGATGACATTTTCAAAACATGAACTTTGGAGGACACCTTCAATCCATAGCCCTCAATGTCTATTCATGCACAGAGTGTACACAAGTTAAAGTGGGATGTCTTTGTGACACCAACTAAAATACCAGAGTCAGTAGAAAAAAAGCACAGAGATATAGGTTTTCTGCCTTAAAATGCAACTTTGCAGAGACTATTGAGATTTGTCTTCACCGGAATCTATATTTAATGATTATTTATAAAATCACAGTCTTTGAGACTATGTTCAGTCTGATTTTTTTAAGTGAAACTATTCAATTAAATATCTGTCATGCCATATGTGATTTTACACCTCTCTATCAAAAATATTTTCCAATAATATGAAAGCTCAAAGTATGTTTATGTTGGTCAATCTCCAAATAGGGTTTGTGCCCAGTCATCTTAATATACCATCACCATTTGAGCCCTCATGATAGGATTAGTGCTCTTAGAAGAAGAGATAGGCGAGAGCTTGTTTCCTCTCTCCTGCACTCTGCTATGTGAGAACACAGCAAGAAGACAGCAATCTGAAAACTAAGTGGGTCCTCACAGGAACCTAACTGTGTTGGCACTCTGATCTCAGAATTCCCAACCTCCAGACTGTGAGAAATTACTTTAGTGTAAACCACCCAGTATGCGCTAATTTGTTATAGCAGCTGGAACTCCCTAGGAGAGGGTTTAAATTTGTATTTTCCTAAGTATTAATGAAGTTAAGAATGTTCTCATAGCATAGTTAGAAATCTTATTTTGTAAAATTTTTATTCTCATCACTTGGACATTATTGTGTTGTCTCTTATTTTTAATAATAATTTATGTATATATATATCTTAATACAAGTCCTTTGACTAATATTTATTTTAAAAACATGCCAATTTATGGATTTTTTCCCAATTTTAATAGTAAATTTTGAAGTGTGTGTGTGTGTGTGTTTATTTCAATGTAGTTTAATTTGCCATTTTATACTTTATGGTTACTTATTAGTTTTTTTTTTGTATGTTTATATTAAGGTTACATGATTGAACAAATTTTCCTAATCAATTCTGGAATGCTTTTGCTATTTTGGGCCCTATGAGTTTCCATATATATTTTTCAATGTTAACCTATTTCAAAATCATAATTTTGAAATAGATCCAACTTAATAAGTTTGTGAAGAATTGACATTTTTATAATATTGAATTTTCTAATACACAGAAATATTTCATTTCTCCATTTATATAGGTCTTATTTTGTCTGAAAGATGCTTCACAATTTTCTATATGGAGGTCTTGTTTTTTTTTATTTATTTCTAGAAATATTATATATTTTTGCTGCTATGATAGTCTCTTGGAATAGATTTTATTTTCTTATTGCTGCACACACACAAATACACAAGTGCATACACATAGTTGATTTTTCTACATGTTAAGCTTGTATCCAGCAATCTTGCCAAACTCACTTATAAATTGTAATAATTTAATTTTAGTATACTTTGGAGATTTTCTCCGTAAACAATCATGAGATTTGTGAATACTGACAGTTTGGGTTTTCTCTTCCCATCTTTTTATTATTTATTTTGTTTCCTTGCCCTTTTTCCCTGGCCAGGTTACCATTACAATATTGAATGGAAGTGATAATAAAAGCCTTTTATCTCAAAGGAAAAGACTTAGGCATTTCCCCATAAAGTATGATGGTTTAAGTATTAATAGTTGCTTTGTAAAAACAAAAAATATAACAATAACGATAACAAAAAACCCTACACGAACTATTTTTAACAAAAAAACTTGATCTTGTCGAGCAACATTTTTTATTGCTATAATTATTAAATTCTTTTAGTTATCTTTTTTGTCTATGAATATTATCAAATTCTTTTCTTATCTTTGTTCTATTAATCTAATGAACTATATTGATTGATTTCACTAATATTAAACTATCTTAGCACCACTCTATGAAAACACTTAGTTTAATTTTCTGTAGGAATAAAAATAAATAAATAAAATAAAAAATCAAGAAGCAAATATCAGTAGCATTTCTATACAATAGCAATAAACTATAAAAAATAAATAATGAAAACAATCTAATTTACGATAGCTACAAAATAAATATAAAACCTTAGAAATAAATTTAACCAAGGAGGTCAGCAGTCACCAGTCTTTTGGGTACCAGGGACCGGTTTCACGGAAGACAATTTTTTCACAGACCCGGGATGGGGAGAAATGATTTCAGGATGATTAAAGCGTGTTGCATTTATTGTGCAGTCAAACCTCTCTGCCAATGATAAGCTGTATTTGCAGCTGCTCCCCAGTACTAGCATTATGGCTTCAGCTTCACCTCAGATCATCAGGTGTTAGATTCTCTTAAGGTGTGTGCACAAGCTAGATCCATCACATGCACAGTTTACAGCAAGGTTCTCACTCCTAGGAGAATCTAATGCTGCTGATCTGACAGGAGGTGGAGATTATGTGGTGATGCAAGTCATGAGAAGTGGCTGTAAATACAGATGAGGCTTCACTCACTTGCCTGCTACTCAATTCCTGCTGTGAGGCCCAGTTCCTAACAGGCGGTGGACCAGTACCAGTCCACCACCCAGGGGCTGGGGATGCAGAAGGAGGTGAAAGAGATTTATACAATGAAAACTATAAAACACTGATGAAAGAAATTGAAGAAGCAACAAATAAATGGAAAGATATCCTGTGTTCATGGATTAGAAGAGTTAATATTGTTAAATGTTCTTATAGCCCAAATGGACATTGAAGTTTAAAAATGGAAAGTGACAAGTGTTTGTGGAGACATGGAGAGATTGGAACATTTATACATTGCTGGAATATAAAATTGTGTAGCCACTGTGGAGAACGGTTTTGAGCTTCTTCAAAAAGCTGAATATAAAATTACCATATGACCTAGAAATTCCACTTCTAGATAAATATCCATGTGGGGGTGAGAGGAAACTTCCCCTTCACCTCGAAAGTTCCCGGAAGGTTCACTGAAAGATCAACTCACAATAAGGCAGATTAATAAGAGAAAGAGATTTATTTACCATATGCATGAGGAGAATCACAGAATGATTACCCAATATTTCCAAGGAGTCCAGAAATTTATGTATCCTCCTTTTAGAGAGGAGGGGGAGATGAGAAATATAGGTAATTCTGTTTAAGGGCAATAAATGGTTACTAGAGAAGATGAATGGATGGGGGAAACAGATTGACTTGCAAATGTTTCTTTTTGTAAATTAAACTAACTTGAGAGACAGGTATTATTTTAAAATGGTTTGGGCCAGCTCTCATTGCATTCTTGATCTTTCCTGTTATATATTGAGATAATAGCGAGGGGAAAGGAAGTCAATTGTTCTTTTGATGTGTCCATCTGGTTATTCAGATAGTAGGCCTTTGATCTCTAAGGGCCTTTAATTTAAAATACTCTTTATATCAAGGAGTCATATTCTGGGGTGAAATTTCCTGAGCTCCTTCAGTTGTATAAGTTGGCATGAAGACGATGTTCATCTCCATGTACATCTCCATCAGAGAGAGCTCTTAGATGAGTAGGTGCATTTTCACTGAGCATTAATATTTTCAAAGGAGTCTTTTTTTTTTTTTTTAAGCAATAGGTCTCGAAAGTAGATTTAAAATATCCAGCAAACCATGCTGTAAACAGATATGTTGTAAACAGATGTGCTGTCATCCAGGCTTTCTTGTTCCATTTATAGAGCACAGGCAGAATCAATCTAGCATAATTCCAAAGGGCCATAGGATTTTCAGAATAGTAATGAGCATTGGGTTCAACTTAAAATCAGTGACTGCATTAGCACCTAACAGGAGAGTCAGTCTGTCCTTTGAAACTTTGAGGCCAGGCATTGACTTCTTCTCTCTAGCTATGAAAGTTCTGGATAGCATCCTCTTCTAATATAAGGCTGTTTCATTCACATTGAAACTCTGTTATTTATGGTAGCCACCTTTGTCAATTGTCTTAGCTAGATCTTGTGAGTAAATTGCGTAGTTTCTCCATCAGCACTTGCCATGCCAGTTCGTACTTTTTTGTTTTAGAGATGGCTTCTCTCCTTAAACCTCATGAATCAACATCTACTGGTTTCCAACTTTTCTTGTAAAGTTTCCTCTCTTCTCTCAGCCTTCATAGAATTGATGAGAGCTTGGGCCCTGCTCTGGATGAGGCTTTGAATTAAGGGGATATTACGGCTAGTTTGATCTTCTATCCAGACCACTAAGATGTTCTTCCCATAAGAATAAAGCTGTTCTACTTTTTTATCATCTGTGTGTTCACTGGAATGGCACTTTAATTTTTTTCAAGAACTTTTCTTTTGCATTGAAAACTTGGCTAACTGTTTGACTCAAAAGTCCTAGCTTTCAACCTATCTTGGCTTTTGATATGCCTTCCTCACTATGCTTAAACATTTCTAGCTTCCAGTTTAAAGTGAGAGACATGCAAATCTTTCTTTCACTTGAACACTTGAAGGCCACTGAGGGTTATTAAACAGACTGTTTTTAATATTGTTGTGTCTCAGGTAATAGGAGGTCCAAGGAGAGGGAGAGAAATGGGGAATAGCCAGTCCAGTTAGTGGAGCAATCAGAACACATACAACATTTATCTCTTAAGTTTGTTGTCTTATATGGATGCAGTTTGTGGCACCCCAAATCAATTACAAGAATAACATCAAAGATCACCAAAGATCATTGATCACAGATCACCATAACAGATATAAAAATAATAAAAAAAATATTATAAGAATTATCAAAATGTGACACAGAAACATAAAGTGAGCACATGCTGTTGGAATTTGCCACAAACCTTCAATTTATATAAAACACAATATTTGCAAAGTGCAATAAATGAAGTATGCCTGTATATTTAAAAATTGTCTATTATTCCCTCTTTTCTTGTTGTTAATTTAAATAAAGAGTGTCTGAAAATGAGAGTCACACTCAATTAAGGTTTATTGAGCCAAAGTCTGAGGACATGCCTAAGAAAAGCGTAGACCACAAAGCATTTATGGCTTATGCTTTCTGCAGAAGGATTTAAATATTCCATATACTGTATAAGGAAAAGGATATAGAGAAAAAAATGGAGGAGGGAGAGGTGAGCAGTACAGGAAATGATTGCATCTTTTGAAGTGTTTTTTAGTGTTCAGTAAATCTACATTTTGCATAAGATAAGATGAACATTCCAAAAAAAGGAAGGCCAGCCATGGTGACTCATGAAACACAGTAAGAATCTGTCTCTACAAAAAAAAAAAAAAAAAGCCAGACACAGTAGCATGCACCTATAGTCTCAGCTACTTGGGAGACTGAAACAGAATTGCTTTAGCCCATAGTTTGAGGTTGCAGTAAGCTACGAAGATGCCACTGCACACTAGCCTGGACAACAGTGTGAAACTCTGTCACAAGAAGAAAAATAAGGAAGTAGAATAGTCAATTTTAGTAATCCTCTCAAGGTGGGTAGAAGAGTGCTTGATCTTACCTCTTCCTTGGTCTGCGTCTGTGGAGATAAGCTTGTGATACACATTCAAGAGTTCATTTAGGCTACAGTCCTAAGGTTATAATTGGCATGTGCTTGTTTTATAGGAGGGGCTGTATATTTTGAAATGTTTTAGGGCTGAAGGAAATCAGAAAAATTTTACTGCAAAATACATTTCTTTGACATATTTTGAGATGGCTGCTGGCAAACAGAAATAAAGTGTCAAAACTGTCTTTGTTGGGGGCAGGCGAAGGGGAAGAAATTTGCATCTCTAGAGAATCTCTATTAATGCAGCCAGCTCCTCCTTATACGAACTAGGAAAGATTAACTGAGAGTCACACACCTTTAAAGGTCTGAACGGAAACCTTGACCATATATTCTCCCTGAGGGTTATTATCATGAGGCTTATCTGCATAACAAGACTACCTTTGCAACCAGGCTTCCTTTCTCCCTCCCATGACCTGGCCACCAAAAACCTGCTTAATTGTTATACATTATCTATGCCTCTCCATTTCTTTACAAACACAAAACAAAACAAAAACCCTCTGTACATCATTGAAGCATTAAGTTTGGGAAGAGGATGGCAGTGTTATGTGACTCAGTTTCGAGACTCAGTTTCTCCATTTGACATGATGATCTTTGGGTGTCTTTGGATTTTTATTTTTCCTTCACATTACCTTCTTTGTGGCAATTTCTTTCCCACTACTTTAATTTTTTAAACATGTTAACACTGAAATTATACAATTTTTAAATATCCTGTAGAAGTTATACTCAGACTGTAGTATATATTTTTATTTGAAGTCTAATATTGATCAATGCTTATCTTCTTTCTCTTCCTTGATAAACGAAAGTCCTCATAATATAACAGCAGTAAAGATCTGAAAAAGGGCAATGAAATGTTTTATGAGTTGTCTCTTTAAAACCCCTCACCGTTTTTGGAAATTAAAACCTTCATTCCTTCCCCAAGGCCATTAGTCAAAGGGGCAAATAAATATTCTTTGCTGATTGTTCTCTAGTATCTTAAAGCACAGGAGATGGCTCAATAGAATTGTCCACGGGTCACAAGATCATTGTCACAGGAGATAAGGTCAAGGGAAACTATCAATTATATTTAAACAGCAATAGTCCAAAGCACCAACATGCGACACTGGTCACATAGATCCAAGCCCAATCACCAAAAAAAAACCCCTTTTAGAAAGCTCTGTTTTTCTGTGTAAAGGCAGCATGGCGATCTTTTTAGATGCTAGTATTCTGAGACACTCTCATTTGCCTGCAAATTAATAAACTTCTCTTTCCTTTTCCTCAAACCACTTGTCCTCATTCTCAGTGATTTGGCCTCAGGGACAAGTACTGAACTGTCAGTAACAATAATGTTAATTTTAACTCTACTTAACATCTCCACATCTAGGTGCTTTTGTTTTTATTTTTTTATTGATTTACATAGTCAATTAAATATTCAATTTTATATACCCACTTACTTAACATTCTAACTGTTCTTCAATCCTTCCTGAATCTCTGGCTTTGTATGTGGCATAATTTTCCTTCTTCCTGAGTAACAATCTTTAGTATTTTCTTTAGAATGGCTTGATGATGAATTCTTTCATGTTGATTTTCTTTTAGTATTCATGTAGAGTACTTTTACTGAATATGGATTTTGAGCTTGATAATTTATCTGATGGTTTAGATAACATCATTCCATTTCCTTTGGGCTTTTGTCTTCTCTTTTTAGAAGTGAAATAGAAGCTCTCATTATTCCACCTATAACTCCTTAGCTCTGACAATTTTCATATTCTACAGCTTCTTATTTTCAAATTCTGTGAATCTCAGTGAGAATTTTTTTTTTTTGGCTCCAAAAACAAATTTGGCCTTCATGTGATACCAGCTGGTAGTGCCCAGAAGTTAATGATCTACCAATAATCTTCATCCAGTGATGCATGGGAGTAGATGAATAAATACAACAGCTTCCTCACCTCAGGTGATACATAATTAAAATTCCCTTTCTACACAGACTTTTGAAGATTTCCAGCAAGATTAAGCTTCACTTGCTCAATTAACATAACTCATATTAGCTTTTTACTTTTAATGTCTTATATCCTGTTTCCTACAACTATGTTTCCTTCATCATCACTGAAATAAAGTATTTGTATGCAAAATCTTGTTTCAGGATCTACTTTGGGGAGAACTTAATACAAAACTGCTAATTTTTTGAAGTACTATGTATTTTTTTCTCTGACATCTTTTTCCATTATTTTTCTCTGTCTTTCAATTTCAGTGGTTTTACTCAGAAGTATTGAGGTATAAATTTCTTTTTTCTAATCTTTCTTAGAAATTTTATGACCTATTAAATCTGTATTGTTTTTAAAATTTGTTTTAAAAAAATTTCATCTGTTATATTTTTATGCACTTCTCTCTTTTCCTTAGACTCCAATTAAATATATATCAGAATTTATTGCTATGTAACTGGCTCCATGAACAAATTTCAATGACCCTTATTTTTTTATAATCTCCTCCATTAACTAACTACTTGAACTTTTTAAATTATTTCTCTGAAATGGCAGAATTTTTACAAAACCAAGGAATTGAGATTCCAAAGGCCCTTGAGCAAAATTCCTGGTGTCAGGAATCACCATGATCCACCCCAATGCACCTGACTACTCCTTAAAAAGCCCAGAATCTTCTCGGTCAGGAAGATTTAAGACTATTTCTCCCATTCTTCCAACAAACATCTTTCGTATTAAAATTCCTTTCTTCCTTGGCAATTCTCATTGTCTCAATAATTGGATCTTTGTCTGGTGATCAACTGGATCTAGGCCAAAACCCCCTCATGTTTTCAATAACAGCTGTATCTTTTTTGTGTCTTATTTTTCATATTTTAAATTCTTCTTTAATCTTTATACTGAATTCTAGACATTTTCTGTGATATATTTTCCAGTTTATTTACTCTCTATTGCCCTATGACTAATCAATTTTTAATCCAATCATTGAGTTCTTAATTCCTTTACTATATTGCTCTTTTTGAAAGTATCAATTTTTCTCCAAATTTTCAATCTCTTGTTTCATCTCCTTGAACACAATGTTGGGGTGAAGGGAAAACATCCTCTTCACTCTGGGAAGGTTTGCTGAAAAATCAACTCACAATAGAGCAGATTAATAGGAGAAAAGCTATACAAATTTATTTTAATATGTATGCATGGGAACCCTCAGAAATGAAGATTCAATTCTTTAATAAGCTTTAGAGGTTTTGTAAGAATTGGGGGCTTGAAAGCAGAAAAACAGGTTTTAGGCCTGACATGGTGGCCCACGCCTATAATCCTAGCACTCTAGGAGGCTGAGGCAGGCAGATTCTTTGAGTTTAGAAGTTCAAGATCAGCCTGAGCAAGAGCAAGACCCCATCTCTACTAAAAAAAATAGAAAGAAATTAAAATATAAAAATATATAGAAATGTATATTTCTATATTCTAAAAATACATAGAAAAAATTAGCTATGCATGGTGACACATCCCTGTAATCCCAGCTACTTGGGAGGCTGAGGCAATAGGATTACTTGAGCCTAGGAGTTTGAGGTTGCTGTGAGCTAGGCTGATGCCATGGCACTCTAGTCCAGGCAACAGAGTGAGACTCTTGTCTCAAAAAAAGAAAAACAGGTTTTGGGAGGGAGAGAGGAAAAGGCTTGAGTAGCTACCAAAGGTGCTCTTGTTGAAAACTTAAAGGTAGCAGCCCTCAGAGACAACAGATGGTAAATGCTTGAAAGCTGTCAGACTCTCAGTTAATCTCTTCTAGATGGGGAAGGACAGGCCTGGCTGTATTCTCTAGAGATATAAATTTCCTCCCACAAAAGACAGCTTTGCAGTATCAGTTCTATCTGTGAGACTCATGACAGCCATCTCAAAATATGTCAAAGAAACATATTTTGGGTAAGATACTTCTAATTTTTCTCAATAGTGTCCATTATTATTTTAAAGTCTTTTTCTGAGTACTCCAATTATTTGAACCCCTGAGTTCTACTTTTATTTTCTGTCACTTTTGCTGCCTGTCTTTTGCTCTTATATCTAACTATATTTATATTGTGTACTCATCATCATATTAGATAAATCACTTATATAAATAGTTTTAGGTCTAAATGGTATTATCTTCCTCCAAAATAATTTTTTCTTTGTTTCTGAAGATGCTTGTATTTTGAAATATTTTGAGGCACTCTTATATACCTTAAAAACTACTGTAGTTTCAAGAATTGAGATGATTTAAAGCTACACAATAGTTCTTTTGGGGCTTGATTACTTTCAGTTTACCTTACTACTAATGTGCAGCGATTGGAATTCCAAACAAGAGTAAAAAATTTCACCAGTGTAACTCACCTGCAAGCACCCTGTGACTGCAACTCTGTCCCGTTACCCCTTCAAGGATGTCAAACACTGCCCTCATATCTCCCAGATACCGTTCTTGAATTAGCCATAGATTGGAAAGTGGCCCGGAAACCATACTTACAAGTTAATAAAAAGGGGTGCAAGGCAAGAACTGTGGTAAGAGCCTAGCTAAAACTAAGGCACAGGCCTAGCTGAAAATATTGATAATAATTAGCCACTGCCCCCTGTTTACTTCTCTATAAGTGCCACTCTGGAGCCACATGGCTGGTGGTCATAAAGATTCTTAGCTTTCTCCACAGATAACATCATCTTTTTGAAACCTAAGGGTAGTTTCTGAGGTATCTTCGAGGTCCTGCATTCCAGTGCAACAGCTGACCCACCCAGACTAGCAACCAATACAAAAGGGACTGACTTAACTGGTCTTGCAACCCCCACCCAAGAACCTGATCAACAGAAAGGACAATTTCTACAACTCTATAGTTCTGCTCCGAACCCATCCAATTAGCAGATTCAATCTCCTATGGCAAACTGTTTTTATAAACCTTGTCTCCCAAATTTTCAGGGAGGCAAATTTGAGAAATTTTCCTTATCTCTCCATTTAGCACTATGTGGAATAAACTCTTCTTTCTCTGCTGTAAACCCAGCCGTCTCAGCATATTGGCTTCCTCCTGGGCAGCGGGCAAATGAACCTGGCTGTGTGGCAGCAGCCCCAAATGCAGAGCTCTCTTCCCAAAGCTTCAGTCATCCCTGATTCCTGGCTCATTATCATGCTTGCTCTTCTTATTTCTCCTTCAAGTATACTTTTTAAAAATTAGTCAAGTTTTTTTATAATTGTCCTCAGTGGATGGAATGTTAGTCTGAGTTACCTACTCTACCATTGTCAGAAGCAGAATTCCACTATTAAAAAAAAAAATCCCTCAAATTTTCTGAAATGTTCAGAATGTATCCATTATGTGAATATCTGTTCAGCTTTGCAATATTTAGTAGATAGATCACTTTAATTAGATAGCAAGTGCATTATAACAAAATTTATAGTGGTTATTATGATAACTTTTTTAATAGAAAGATCTGAGTACAAAGGTCAAGGAAAATGCAGTGATAAAATTATGAATATTTACAAAAATATCTATCTGAACTGACTTTTCTACAAGAGAAATAAATTTTATAATATCACAAAATTAATTTATACTTTATTAAAGGGCTTGTATGTTTGTATCATCAAAAGATTAGTTCTGGGCAATTACTCTTTACATACCTCACTGGTATTTGGAAATTTCATTTGTGATGGTCATAGAATAAGACATGTGAATAGAGAGTCTATAACTTATCTTCAGTGGAAGCTCCTTTTTTTCCTCAACTAATTATCAGGGATATATTCACTTTATTAAGTGGCCAAATAGAAAATGCTTCTTATAATCTCCACATGAAAAGGTATATCTTTTAACTGATAACTTATCTAATTTCAAATTATCTTATAGAAGAAAATACATTTCCTAGATTTAAAAAGATGTTTTAATCTACTTGTAATTTTTCTAGGAATTGACACAAACGAATAAAATGTAGATATTTCATTCAAATAAAAGAGAACCACTTATATTGTGATAAAAATTCTCACAATAGACAAAATCGAATTAATCTATGGAGAATGATTACTTTTAAGTATTTATATACTTAAGTATTTATATAAGTTTGGAATAAATAAGCCATAATAAGTTTACATATTCATTTTGATATTTTAAATGAGTATGGATGTTATACTATTGTCAATTGAGTCTTAAATACTGATAAAGACCATGAAAATATCCATAATATATCATCAGCATAGATTGCCATGTAAAGTCATGGTTTGATTTATTGACGATATAGCGATCCAGTAATTCAGTTTTTTATATGTCCTTATCTTAAAAATAATAAAACTTTTGTTCAAACAGACTGCATGAAACAAACATCGATGTTGTATTTAAATATTTTACATATATGGCTTAAAAACTGAATATGTGACCCTCACTAATGATCTTCAGTCTTCATACAATAGCTAAGTCAATGATGTAATGTTATGATTTCCAGTAAAGAGCAGTTTTCCCATTTAAAATAACTTTCCCATTGCAAAATTTTACATTTAGGAAGTGTTATTATATAATATTTTAGCTATCCTTTGGTATAAAACTTAAACTTTGAAAAACTAGAACAATACAAATGCAAAGGTTACCTGAAATTGAAAAATTATAGTATAGGTATTTATAAGAGATTATTATATTTTATTACTTTTATTTAACAAAAAAGATATTTTTTCTCAGATTTGCTTTGCAAATAATGATTCATACTTGTATAAATGAAATTCTCAGAATTTTTAATAGGCTTCAAATAAAAGGAATTCAAATCATTTCAATTCAACAAACATTTATTAAACACAGAAAAATACTGTACAAATCCTATGGAGGAATCAAAAAGATAAAATACAAAGTCATACTGTAATAAGGTTTTGCTGAGATGACAGAAATTAGATAAGTTTTGTTTTGTTTTCTGTTTTTTGTTGTTGTTTTTCTGAGACAGGGTCTCACTCTGTTGCTGTGGCTAGAGTCCAGTGGCGTCAACATAGTCCACTGCAACATCAAACACCTGGGCTCAAGCAATTTTCCTGCCTCAGCCTCCCAAGTAGCTGGGACTATAGGTGCGTGCCACCATGCCTGGGTAATTTTTTTTTTTTTTTTTTTTTAATTTTCGTAGAGACAGGAGTTTTGCTGTTGCCCCGGCTGGTCTCAAACTCCTGGCCTCAAGTGATCCTGCTGCCTCAGCCTCTCAAAGCACTAGGATTACAGGCATGATATTTGTGCCTGACCAAAAACTAAATAATTTAAGAAAAACTAAATAATTTAAGAAAAACTAAGAAGGAAGCCTTCCTCACATGATATAAATTACTTAAGATTTATCAATCTGTTTTTTTTTTTTTTTTTTTTAAATTTCCTCAATTGTTAGTCCAACAAAACTCCAACCACTAAAGCTTTTGGCCACATAGTTGGGTCAAACTATTCTACAGAAAATGTACTCTAAATGAGAAAATTATGAAGTTAATTATCTGTCACCATTACAAATGCTTCATTTCTGAAAATAACATGTGAAATACCTGAATAATTAATGAATCTTTAATTAACAATAACTTTTATTGCTTTCATGTAATTCAAGAGGCCATCTGGAGAAATTATATAAATGGAGTTATGTCTCTGTAAAAAACTGTCTTAGCCTTTTGTCCCTGATTGTATGTCTTAGAAACTATGCTAATGATATAATCAGAGGTGTGATCAAATATTTATGCAAAGTGATAATTATGACAACGTAATTTATTATGAAATATTGGAGATAATCTATGTGTGAAATAATAAACTGTTGCTTAACCTATGATCTAGAAAATTAGCATAACCACGTGCTAGCATATCACACAGTTTAAATTCATGATTCAAAGATAATTTAATAATATATGAAATGGTCACAATATAACTTTAAGTGAAAAATAATAAAAAAGATGCATACATATGCATATATTTTTATATATGTGTGTGCGTATGCATACATAAGAGACAAAGAAACCTGTTATCAGAAATTTGGTTAAACTACGTCCTTACTTCCTCAGGTTATATTGAGAGGTGCCACTTGACTTCAGTACTCATGATATCAATTCATTCTCTTTTGGAAAGGAAAAAAGAAAGGGAGAGGGGCTATGAAAGAATCAGCAGTAAACATAGGTTATGACAACAAGGACGGAAAATTGCCTTTATTGTCTCTAGTTGTACATCTGCTGTAATGTACAGGAGAAAAAAAATCAGGGCTGTTATTAAATCAGCCAAGATCAGCCTATACTTGTAGCTTGACAGGGATGCATGGGTTTCCTGTGAGTTAACTGACTTTCTCAGAAAGTAGCTGAGTTTGAACAACTCAAGATTCTTGGCCTCAGTTCAGAGACCTCAGCAGCAAAGGGTATTCGTGTGGCACTAGGAGCCGGAGCTGAGAGTAGTTACAGGAGGTCAAGCAAAGCTAGATCACCCACATCAGGAGAATGTGTACTGCAAAAGGCCTTTGCATGGCTCTGTGAAATACTAATGTTCTTTCAACATTCCTACCCATTGCTGAGTACTTCTTTAATTTCTGGCATAAGAAGATGTTCCTGGCTTATCTTTGTAACTCTACTGCATCACTCTTGAAATCAGCCATTTCTTCGAGAAGTCCCGTTTCCTTTGATGTGAAGAATATTTAGAAACTAAGATCAGGGTGCTAGATTGCTAGTTATGCTCATTTGATACTAGGCTATCATTGTTTGTTGTTTTTCCAAGCAGATATAGGTAGGAATATATATGTGTAATATAACATTATATATTTATAACATAACATATATATGAATTATTATAAATTCATTCTGAATCCTCCAAAGCCACAAAGTTATTCCTTGTAATCATCTCATTCCACCTTTGTATCTACTTTCTCCCACACTGACAGTTCTGGCTGTCAGTGATACCAATCTATTTACTCATTTACTAAATACCACAATATAATAAAATCTTCACAAAATTTATACACTCATATCATAAATATATCAAAAGTACTAATTAATGTTCAAGATTTCTTTGTAGTTCTTTTAAATTTCAATGAACTGTGTACATAGTCAAAATTACTTATATTAGTTCTACTTTTCCCCTTCTCTGAATAGGTTAGTAACTTGGTATACAGCTAGATTGTTTTGTATTCAATTTTAGTTTTCTGGTAATCTTTATTGAATTAATTTTATTTTGAATATGTAAAACTATTTCTTGAAGTAAAAACCATGTGAAAAGAAGTTCTTAAAAATGTGCAGTCCCTCCAATAACTGTTACTACACATCTCCAGACGACCAAAGTCATTGGTTTTGCTTCATCCTTCCTATTATTTCCTTTTTACAAAAATAAGCAGATTTTTTTCTTTTCTCTTACAAAGTTATATATATATATATATATATATATCACTTTGATTTTTTTTCATAGACTTTATTTTTTTAAAGCAACTTTGGTTTCACAGCAAAATGGAGAAGAAATTACAGAGAATTCCCATATCTCCGCTCCATATAGTCACAATGTACATCCCCCTTGAGTGATGCATTTATTATAACCGATGAACTTACATTGACACATCATTATCACCCAAGTTCACAGTTTACATCAGGGTTCACCCTTGGTAGTGTACATTCTGTGAAACATATAATGGCATGTATACACCATATAGTATCATAGAAAATAGTTTTATTGCCCTAAAAATCCTCATACTCCACGTATTTATAATTTCCTTCCCTAACTCTTGTCAACTACTGTTCGCTTTATTGTCTCCATAATTTTGTCTTTTCCACAAAGTCTTATAGTTGGAATCATACAGTATGTAGCCTTTTCAAATTGGCTTTTTTCACTTAGTTTAAGTTTCTTCCATAAATTTCTTGATAGCTCATTTCTTTTTAGAGCTGAATAGTATTCCATTGACTGGGTTACCACATTTTATTTATCCATTCACCTACTAAAGAGCATCTTGGCTACTTCCAAGTTTTGGCAATTATAAAGAAAACTGTTATAAACACTCTGTGCAGGATTTTGTGTGAATGTAAGTGTTCAATTTATTAGGTAAATAACAAATAGGGCAATTGTTGGATCATACAGTAAAGAGTATGTTTCAACTGTAAAACCTGCCGAACTATCTTCCAAAGTGGCTGTACCATTTTGCACTTCCACCAGTAATGAATGATAATTCCTGTTATTCCTCATTTTGCCTTTTCACTTAGCAATATATTCTGAAAATCACTTCTTCACAACTTTTAGAGATTTTTAAAAATGATTTTTACACCTACATAACATTTCATTGTGTGAGTGCACCATAGTTTATATTTATTTAACCAATCCGTGTGTGTGTGCGTGCATGATCTACATAGCTACTTCAAAGTAAGTGAGCCTAATGCCACAGAAATCAACAATTGAAGATATTTATCTTGATACAAGGATGAACAGGTCCATTGTCTCAAATGCCACTTGAACCATGAAGTCGTTCCAAGGAGAAGTTGGCTTATTTTCATTGTGCTGTCACTTTCCACTGCACTTATTCCTATCATAATATCTATAAATTTGATTGATATTTCTTATTCCATTTTAGTCTCCATCAGCCTGTTTTACTCTAAGTAATTTATAGTTTTCCAAATATGGTTGAGCACTGCCATTTTTGTAGATTAATTCTGTGTCACTGAAATTATGTTCTTTTTTTCTCCCTTTTTTGATAGTTGCAGAGATTTTGATTCTTATGTTTATTTACAGTACTTAACTGATGGCAGATAATCTGGTGGGCTGCACTGGTGCACGTGCTGCATCATCGCTGTGACTTAGGACACTTAGCAGTTAGGTTAATTTTCTCTTCCTTTAATTTTCTCTGCTTCCCTCTCCTCTCTAAGCAAATGGAAGATCAATTATAATTTCAATCAGAAAAAACTTTCAATTGTATTTTAGAGATGCCTGTTACTTTATATGTATATATAGTGATCTTTATGATCTATTAAAGTAAAGGTGAATGACAAAGTTACTTAAATATCTGTCATTTTTTTCTGAACAAGAAAAAGCTGGTTTTCTTTGGTTTTGTCCTCGTTGTTGCTGTTTCAGTTGTAGTGCTAAGGAACCTATATCCACAATAGCCACTGCTTTGAAATCAAATAATGTTGAAAACAATAAACAATACTATTAGTATTTGCACTATATTGGGCAGATGCTTGAGGTGACATAAAAAAATATATATGAGGTCTTTTTTTCCTTTCTTCCTTTTTCCTTATTTCAATTTTTCTTTTATTCTCTCCTTTCTTTTCTGTCTTTCATGTATCCATTCTTTAAGCATTTATTCCTCAAACATATATCATATACAAGGTGCTATGTTAGATGTTTCGATTAGTTAATTTTTACATATATTTTTAATACCTATGTTAGATGATGTTTTCAATATCGAATGAAAGAAAGATATAGTGTTCTGCTCCTTAGATGGATTTGAATTGAGAATATAATAAATCACAGCTTAACATTTATCTCAATGAATTTACAAACTTTGAAAGCATAGTAGGATTATGTGACATTATAATGCAGAAGAGTTCATGAATTATTAGCCTAAATTTTTTATATGTACCTCACACAAAATATGGACACTCTACTTCAGATGAAATTTATTATATAATGAAAATGCATTTCCTCAAATGAAGTTTAGTGAATCAAGCTCAAGACTGCTTGCTTCAATTTTCATTTATTTTCTTTATGCTTTCATTCATAGCAGGAGAAAAAAGTCTGGTAAGCACAGGACCATTAGATAAAAGTCATTTCACTGAAAAACCTGTGCTTAAAAAGGATTATCTGATCTGCAGTTTGGGATTCTGCCTGCTATTAGATTACTAAACTCCATCTCTCAGTAAAGAGACCTTTTATTAAATGCTAATAGAAATGCAAAGACATTAAAGAAAATAGGGAACACCACAATGAGTCAGAAATACAGTATAATAAAGCCTAAATATTCTTCTTCTGACCAAAGAAGATCACTTTTTCTCTAAGGAAAATCACTTCAAAATGTCAAAGATTTACTGTCAAAAATATATTCATTACTTCATACAGTTATTTATCAAAAAATAATCATTTAACACCTAGGATGTGCAGGACACTGAGTTGAGCTTATAGGTACATACTATGTTCCTTCTGGTGAAAACGAGTATGGAAAAGTTTCTATCAATTGCCTGTATGTCCAGAATATCATCCCAAAGCAGTGACAATGTTGAAAGCAGTAGTACAGTTTTCCACAGTAACAGGACAACCATTGCGTAAAATAATGGGTAGCATGATGCAGTGCATTCAACTTCAGATATGTATGTAAGCTGATTCAATGGGGGTTTAACACCTTGCTCATCAAATTACTATCTGTGTACCTTTGGGCCATCCATATAACTTTTCCCAGTTTAAGTTCCTTTATATGTTATATACAGATAAACTCATCTACATTTCACAGTGAATTAGATAATGAGACTTAAAGATTTTGATGTTTCATTTGATTCAGTTCAGGTGACATCAGTGTCACATGTTCATTGTTGCCCTCACTAATTTCAGCTACCTCACGTTTCTCTATCCACATTGATGTACACCAAGCCTTTTCTATTCATATGCAAGTCCTCATATGCATCTTTAACCTATATTACATATAAATTTGAAAACATCTCACATTTTACATATTTTTTATTCTTACATTATTTGTATCTATGGTCTGTCTTCATTTACAATTTCACACCAGTTAAATAGCCATGCGTCAGGATAATTAGATCAAACATAATTACACTTGTGTATGTAATTATCCAATTGAAGTCTTTAAAAATGTAATTTAATCTTCACAATGATTCCCACCATCAACATCACAACCCATTGCCACTTGATTAAAGCACCAATATCAAAATTTAATTCTAGTTGTTTTTAGTTTTGCATAATTATATCAATGACATTCTTAATTTTCAGTTCCTTCTTTTTTTTTTTTTTACTTAGGATTTACCTTTTACTTGGTCAAGTTGTGAATATCCCCATATAATTTTAATTTATGCCAATCAAAAAATGTATAGGCAGTCCAAAACTGCGGGTACACATCTGACAATATTTGTTGGTAAACTTCAGTGTGCTAATGTATGGTGCTGGATGGACAGAGGAAGGAATGATGCATCCAGGCAGAGTCTGAATTACATAGGATCAAATATTCCTTTAGTCTGAAACATGATTTTGATAGTTATTCAGAGAAGAGAAAGGATGATCTAGAGCAGCAGTCCCCAATCTTTTTGCCACCAGGGACCGGTTTCATGGAAGACAATTTTTCCATTGACGAGATGGGGGTGGGGAGGACTTAGGGGAGCGCAGCTCAGGCAGTGATGCAGCGATTCAGAGATGGGGAGTGGCTTAAATACAGGTGAAGCTTCCCTCACTGGCCTGCAGCTCACCTTCTGCCCTGCAGCCCGGTTCCTAAAAGGCCACGGACTGATACCTGTCTGCAGGCTGGGGGTTGGGAACCGCAGGTCTAGAGTCCCGGCACTCTGGAGTGTGTCAGGGAATCCTAAAAGAAGAAGAAGCCCGATTTGTCTCTCTCATCTTCATTGTCCTCTAAATCTTTTTACTGTCTATTTTTAACAAAATTACATGAACATATCTGTAGTCATTTATTTTCTACAAGGTTTTTAATGAAAAATAGCAACCCCTCTGCTTCTCTTTTTTCTACTTCACTGTCACCCACACAACCACTTTTTAATCTCCTACAAGTAATTATTTTGTTATCTATCTATATTGATGCCACTAAAAACATATGCTGATATTGCTTTTTAGATTTTTTTTTAGTTTTAGGCACAAACTATTCACTCCCAGTACGGAATGTAAGGATTTAGTTGTTTCTGCACACACCTCTCCCTCAACCCCCTTCACCACACGTGAATACTCTTCCTATTCACCTATCCTGGCAACATAGTCATGTTGTAATTTTGTTTAGCTCAACATTCATTGTATACTTTGCTATGACATGATAAACCTTTCTCCTACACCATTTTTTGTTTTCCTGAAAATTATTATTTGTATGATTTTCATTGACTTTGTATTCCATGTAGTTTTTACTTAAACAGTAACAGAACACCAAACCTCACCAATTATCTAAATATCTCCTTGAAGTTTAGATACATCATGTATTCCATCAATTACTGTTTCTAAGTGAGTCTTTTCTAGAGACTATTATCCTACTACACTTATATCTGCCGGAATTCTCCATTTGTTGCACGATAGATTCTCCTTCACTGCAATCTAAAAGATCTTTTTAGCTGTCTTCATTTTTTAAATCCTCTGTTTCTTGTGTCCTATTCCTTTCTTGTTTTCTCCCTTGCTTTGGTAGATTACATCCTCCAGTAACTACGTTTTTTTTGTTTGTTTGTTTTGTTTTATATCTGGTATACATTAAAATGACTTTACACTCACATGTATTTTGGCCAAAAATAGAATTCCAGTTCATAAATCTTGTATTCAGAATTTTGAAGGAACTACCCTATAGAATTCTATTTACAATCTTGCTATGAAAATGAAGTCATTCTTACTATAAGTTATTATCTGTAGATTTATCATGTGTCCCAATTTGCTCAAGAAAGTGGCCTTTCATCACTGTTTTTACAGCATAATTATTGATATTACCCTATTGGATATCAAAGATGCTCTGATTCATGTAATAAATTATATGATAACATCATTTATATCTGACTTTTTCTATTACATGAAGTTTTAATTCTTCTTTTTGTCCCATGTGTTCTGTAATTTTGTGACAATATGGTCTATTTTCATTCACTGTTCTAAGCATTGTCTTTCCCTTATGAGAAATGTTCTTGCATATTTCAATGGTGATTTTCTTCTCTTGGTTTTAGTCTCTATTTATGAAATTCTACTATTCCTATAGATGATTGATCTCCTAATTTTTCTGTTTTCTTTCCAACTTTTTGCTTATTTTTTGTTTCAAGATATTTTCTGGAAGATTACATCAAATTTATTTTCAAAGTCTTCTCATGAGCTTTTTCTCCCCTTCTCTCATGTCTTTAACATGCAAAAGCTCAGTGCTTTTATGTGTTCTCTGAATATTTATTTCTGAATTGTATCGTATTCTTGTTCTATAGTTGTAATAGCATGTATTATGCTGAGCTAACATTAATAAAAAAATTTTAGAGATTTTTATTTAAGCTTAGTCTGTTTCCTGAAAATTACATTTTTACTGTTTGTTTGATGGTCCCTTTTCATGTAAAAGATTTTCCTTGGGTTTCTGATAACCTTCAACTGATTCCCTGTATTAAATCATTGAAGACTAAAAAGCTGATTGGGAGTTCTGAGTGCTTGAGGCTAATCTATGAAGAGAGAGCTTTCTGAGGGGGTAATTTTCTTGGTCCTTACCTCTGGAAAATTCCAACATCAGTATCTTAGATATCTTGTTTTGATCTGCTCAAATACTCTAGGGAAGTCCAATTTCCTGTCTATTGGGAAAAGATATTGCCTCCTGGGTTCTGGAAAATCAAGCGAGGAATGCTAGTCAAAATGGAGAAGGAGGTGTCACTACACATATATTCCAGTTCCTTGTTTTCAATGTACTTATTAATCTCAACTTTATGATGTTTCCCCTAATTCCAAGTATTGGCTGTGATGGTACTGAAGAAATTGCCTGGTTGCACAGATGAGAGAAGGCTTTTGCTGCTTTTCAAACTGACTTGAAACCACTTATCTTTACTTAAACCAACATGCTTGCAGACATACACTCTCAGAAGTGCCTGATACTACCAAATTTTATGGGTTTGGAGGACTATGAGGTGTAAATTAGGTTGGTGTTTGGCATTTCCATTGCCACCTTGGGAACCTTTTCCCTTGGATGTGTTCTGTCCTTTATCTTTTGTTCATCTGCTTCTCAGCCTTCAAAACTGATGTGGTGTCTTTTCTCTCATTCTCCATTTCCTTCTAGATTTGTGTTTCAGAAAATAATTCCCATATTATTTCATAGAGTGGTTTTATAGAGAGCAAAATTTGAGGCAACTGTTCAATCTACCAGCTTTATCTAGATGATTTATTAGGTTATATTATTTTTAATATCTAATTTTATTGACCACAAAGTCAGATACCAAAATACAAAATTTTTAATTCTATTTCTAATCTGAATCTAAATTTGATCTTGAATACCCATTCAGTTGATGGTAGAAAATCTAATCGTCATGATTGCTAGAATAGATTCAATCAATTTAAAGTTTTCTCAATCAATTCAAAGACTATGGGACGAAATGCCTAAAATCCTATATAGGATTTATAATCTACTGATTTCACATCATGCTCATGTAGGACAAGGATATAAGTGAATTCCTGCATAGTTTTCTACCTGCACAGTTACTCAGCAAGCTAAGCAGAGACGCTTTCTGATCTCAGATCTCCATATCTACCTAAGATTTTAATTATTTTGCTCTTTTCCTACTCCTCTAGTGTGAATATTTTTATTTACCTAAGAAAAGAAAAGAGGAGGAATTAAGACAGATCCTTAACTTAGTGTATAATTTTCCTAATTTTCAGATCAGAGACTAAGATTAAATTTATTTTGTTCCAACTTTGTGCCTACCTTCTTTGACGTATCAAGGTGAAGTTAGTTTAAACACAGAAGAGGCAAATATAAAATAAATTATAAGGAAGTATATATGTATACACACACACATAAATGTTACAATTAATTAACTGAAGAAAATGATAGCCAATGATGTCTATTTGTTGTACATAGTAAATTATTTTATTAATTGATATACAATTAATATAAATTTATATAAAATCTTTTTTCACTTAATATATCACTAGCAATGATACATCATTATTTTTATTTTATATTAATACTGCTTGATGAATAATCTTGGTATATAAATCATGCACAAAAATTCTTGTCAAATTTTTCAAATATTTTGTGAAGATAAATTCTAGATACAGAATTACTGGATTAAGATAAAGAACATATGTAATTTTTTATTGATATGACAAAATGATTTCAGGGTAGCTCTCATTAATTCACAATGTGAACAGCTTAAGAGAATCTCTCTTTTACTACTCCTCACAAAAGCTTGTAAGAGTAGGGAGAACCTCAAAAATGTTTGCTGTTTCCTTGCTTCAGAAAATATGCTGCTCACCCTGGTATAAACAAATTAAGCAAAGTTGTTGGTTTAAAAATATGAATCTACAAAAATCCATGTTTACATTAATGAAGCAAAAATGCAAACCAAAAATCATAATAGGCCACTCAAGATCACAATATAAAGAACAAACAACAAACAAACAAATGAAACACATAAATGCAGCTATAAATATTCTTGAGGGATTTGCTCATGAAATCTAGTAATATGGACAGATTTGAGTATGTGATTGTCAGATTTTAGTATATGGACTGAATTTGGTAAATGAGATAGAATATGCCTGCTCTAACTGACATTCAAAAGGCTTAATGCTTCCTACTTTAGCAATATAATCATGGTAGAGGAAAGTGATTTTTAATTATCAGCTTCCACTTAAATAAGGTAATAGCAGAATCTCTTTGTGAAGTGCCTGAGGTAGATTTTAAATGTCATGAGATGTGTTTGGAGCACGATGACACAGGAAGAACTTTAAAGTCTCTGAGCTTATCTTATTACTCTTCGTTCTCTACTGTTCATCAGTCAAATAATGAAAGACGATACATTCCAGGACATCTATATTTATCTATAATAGATGAGATAAATTAGAAATGATCCCTAAGAATAAGTGGAAACTGATAGAAATTTATTATGATATAGTCCAAGAAACTGGACCTGAGACTAACAATAAAAATTCCTAAAACTTCTATAACACTTACAATGTGCCATGCACTATTTTAAGTGCATTATATATTATTGCTTATTTTAATCACAAAGTTAGCCCTGTGAGGTGTATGTAATTATTGTATTCATTTTTTAGATGAAGATAATAGGCACAGAGAGCTAAATAACTTGCCCAAATTAAAAGGCTTGATGAAAATGGAAGAGATAGATTATCTGCTCAAAGCAAACCCCTATACTGACTCAATATAATGATATTGGCAAAATATATTATTAAATACCAAACAATGTTACAGTTTTATCTCTAATATGCTAGTTAGATTAGTATCTCTCTCTAGAATAATGAAAACATTTTCTAGTGAGATCTGTGGCATAGTTATATTGACATTCAGGTCTATGCAAATATCTATCTGGACAGCCTATACGTTGACAAGCATATGTTGTTTTAACAATTAACATCCATCTTGCTGGGGAACTGAATTAGGACTAGAGGAAACTCCTATCACATTAGTTGTAAAAGTCATCTGAGGGCAACGCTATACACCTTTTATCTTGAATCCCCAGCTGTTCATGAAAAGAAACCTTAATGTTTTGGGGAACAAATTTTAGAAAGTTTACTAAATTTAAATACACACACACACACACACACACGAGGTCTTGATATTTAGCTTAACTCTTTTTTTATAGAAAAAGGCTGCAATTTATTCATCTTAAATTTTCCAAATCACCCTTAGGCAATACAAGTTAGAGCACATTTAACCAATTAATCCTAGAAATATGAGGATCCGTGGGGTCTGTGGACAGGTTCATCTAAGATGGAGGCACAATTTCCTCCACTTTGGAGATTCTCAAGAAGTTTCATTTGAGATGGTGCAGTTGGGTAACACATTCCCATGAAGAGTGTACAGTTCCTAAATTGAGAAAATGCTGGTACAGATAACAAGTTGTGAGAATGACTGAGAAATAAAAAATACCAGACCAAAAAATAGGACCGATTCTTTCATGAAAACATTGTGAAAATGCTTCCCCATGGGTTGAATTATGCTAAGAAGTAAAGGATCCAATAGGGAAGATAATAGAGAATGGTCTTAAATATTAAGACAGTAGATTTTAAGATGATAATTTTAAAATAATAGATAATACATGATTCTGTATGATCTTAAAATAGTAGTACACTTATATACTAATTTCTGAATACTAATTAAGTCATCCTTCAGACGACTCCAGAGGGCATTTTTTTTTTCTCTAATGCAGTTGCTGATGATGGACAAAGAAGCCCCAAATAATCTATATCTGAGTACTCTTAGGGCTTTACCTATGATTAGGAGATAGATGAAAAAGAAAGGCACAGTGCCTAGTCAGGTCTGTTCTCTTCAGTTATATCATTCTTATCGGACCCTAGACTTCCCAAAAGAAATTCAATCTGAAAATGTAGATCTGACCTCATAAAATAACTTAGACTGTTCAGAACAATCATCATCCCAAAGAAATTCTCCTTGGCATTCATGATGTGAGAAGTGAGCAAGGGGAACAATGCACCAGATTTTCTCTTCTCTGGCCATGACGGGGTGGAAGGTGGTATTAATCGAAGAAAGAATACTCAAGGCAGGCTGTGGTGCAGTTTCAGAAGCATAGCTGTAGGACATCCCTCGTGTCTTGTCCTGTAACACTCTCCTTAATCCAGGTTACAACGTGAATTACCCTTCCTGTGTATAATTTTTAACATGTCTTTCCTTGAAAGAATTAATCCCCCAAAAATGTTTCCAAATATTTAAATTAATTGTTTGAAAGACATTTCTCAAGTTCTGATATTATGAAATGGCATGAAAGAATAATAAAACAAGTATGCTCTTTACAGAGAGATAATTATCAACTTTTAGAAGACTAATCCTATAGCCTGATGAGAATATTTGGCAGAAATATCACACCATTTTCATACTTTTTAAAAATGCATTCGATTAAAACCTCCTACAATAAGGAATTATCCCTAATATTAACAGTGTTATTTGTTATGTTATCCATTAACATACTAGTTGCTAATACAACAAAAATTTGCTAAACATTATTTATCCATATAATGTATTTGACTTCTAAGGTTCTTTTTCAATTTCTTTTCTGTTAAGCAGGAACTGACATAAATGCCTTGTTACTACCAGACTTTCTGCAAGGAAATTTAGATACATTTCCTTACATACTCCAAAAAACATTTCCAAGTGACAAATATTATTATTCCCATGTGACAGTTGAGGAAAATGAAGCTTGGAAAATGATGCTCCAATGGTCAAAGGATAACAGTGGGTAGAAACATAATATGAAGTTTCATTAGTCTAAACTGGAAATCTTTGTTTAAAATCACTGGTTTAGTTATTCTGCTTATATCTGTACATAGTATAAATTACATTTAAATTATTACTGTTTAATAATTTATTTTTACCCTATCAAAATAGCACCATTGTCTGTTATGCTTTTTATTTATTTCAAACAAAATATTAGCCATTGGGCAGAAAATGACTTTTAGATTAGTTATTAACTGTAAATTTCCAAAACTAAGACAGGTTAAAGCATTTTCATTCAGATAAAATCTTTTAATGTGATATAATTAACATAATTTCTTATTATGGTTTCACTTCACTGTTTTCATGACATGTAAATAGTTTAGCTATCACTCTATGCAGATGTTCATGAATTATTGATCTAATCTCTGTTTAACCAAAATCACTTTGCTCCACTTTTTCCATAAGTGGTGTATATTATGTAAAAATACAAAGGACTCAGTCATTCATGATTTGAAAAGATGATTTCAAAATATTCCAATGTTCCCTAAAATAAATTCAAATAATTTTCAGTTGTATGAGCATAATTTAACTTCTAAAAATACGTATAATAGTCATGATTATCAGATACATTTTGTGGGTTAAAAACTACACAATGACTATACAACGAAAGAAGATTACTGAATTAAATAAATTTTACTCAGGCTATCAGATATGAATTTCTCAGGACTTCTTTCCAGTTACTCTGTATATGAACATTTAAGGTAGAATGCAATAAATTTGCATACTGAATTTTACTATTCTTTAAAGTAAACTATGCAAGCTATGTTAAATTATGTTAAAATTGGACTCCTGTAAAATGTGAACATTGAGCCTGTGCCATAAATCTATTTTGGGAAGGCAAAAATTGCTTTTCTTGTAAACTTTTGTTCCACTTGAAGTCCTCAAGAATATTCAAGGGCAAAAATGTGTCTCTTTAATTTAAAAGGGTATCTATTTTTATATGCATGTGAAATGTTGCATGCAGCTTTTCTACCTAATTCAATCCCTCAGTATGCTGTAACGTCAGTTTAAAAATTTTCTTTCTTCATATCACAACTGAAGGTTGCTTTCTAACAAAAATCTACTGAAAAGAGAATTTAAGTATTTAGGAAAAGGAAAAAGCACTGGTTAGTTGGTTGAATAAGAAATAATATGACACACTGCTCTGTCCTTTAATTTAGATGGAAAATAATGTATATGTGATGCTTCTTTTCATTTCAAGGTAACCCCATCTCTTATCAACAAATACTTACCAGCATGTACATTGCTGTTCACAAAACACATTTGATGAGGGATCAGAAGTTCCCTCCTATTTAATGTGGTGATAAAGATAACTTCTAAATAACTCAGCTGAGAAAACTAGGAAGGAATAGATTTGAGTCTTTGCTTTGAAAATCACAAAGTGATGAACACAGAGACTGAGAAGAGGAGGAAAAAGAGGAGGAGGAAGAAAAAGGTATACATAGAGAAAGGAACCAAATACATATTATAGCTGATTCTCTCTTCTTAAGGAGGAAGAGTGTTACTGCTTTTATGAACACATACTCTAAGAGCTACCTTTTATTAGGCACTTATTATCTACCATGTGATTTATATAAATTATCACATTTAATTATCACATTTCATTCTCATAACAATGTGTTCTTCATATAGAAGAACTGATAGTCAAAAATTAACTGAAATTTCCTCCTGATTACGAAGCTTGCACAAAAATCTAAACTCAATCTTTTTCCATTATATCAATTACATTAGTTTTGGGTCCTATTGGTTTGAATCATAAGCTGCATTCATTTGTTCTTTAGTCTTGTGTTCGCATAATGAAATTTGTGGCTCCTATCAAGGCTCAATTCAAATGTCACGTTTTCAAGGAAACATTCCCTGATCTTCCAGATTGAGGAAAGTCTTTTATTAACATTTCAGAGCTCAGTTCTCACTTAAGGTCCTCATTGCACTGTCCCTGAACTACTTTTAATTTTACAAATATATCTATTCAGCTCTAATTATTTGAGAACTATACTCTTGTCTGTCTCATTTCTAAGTTCCTTATGCCTCTACTAGTGTTAGATATATAATAATTATTGAGAAAATGACTCCTTTATGAACAAAAGGACAAAAGAGTTGACAGTAGCATGAGTACATTAGTTAATTAATTGTCCTTTAAATAGTTGATCAAATTATACATTCTTTAACATCAAAATTCAAAGTAGAATTCCATTTTGTACCAACTTTCAAATTTTTAAATGTTACTAATAACTTCAATGTTTGTATAAAATATGCATATTTAAATAAAACACTTTTTTCTGTTTTTTTATTTCAAATAAAACACGTTTTTCCTAGTATTATCAAATATTTTTTTACTGTACTTCAAAATCATAGACTCAAGTTGTTTATGTTAGTTAGTTTTAAATGAAAATCATAAATACAATATGAATGGGGAGTAAAACTGACATCTTGTCGTAGGTTGTCATTTGCATACAGATTCCTTATTCACAAAAAGATTTACAAATGTTTAAAATCAATTAAATATAGGAGTTTTAATTTTATTATCAATGGCATAGAAATACTTTTTGCCACTGTCCCACAGATTTTAGGTGTTTATATGTAAAATGTATGTATGATAATGTATGTTAAGAAATATATTATTAACTGCTATTATTAACACATTTTTATTTTATAAGAAAATAATATTTTCACTATATGAAAGCAAAAAGAAACATTATTTAAAATCTACTTTTTCTTCTCTGTCTCCACAGAACACAGCAATCTTATACCTGCTCCTTAAATGAGAGAAACTTTGAAAAAATAACTTATGAAAGTAGAATAAAGGCAACTTTTCTGCTGAAGAAAGAAATAAGGTAACCATAAAAACAACCCACAGTAAAAAAAAAAAAAAACTTTCTATAGGTTTTGGAGAAATACATTTCTATAAAACTGTGTTTCAACTTTGGAGAGTATATTAAATGTACCACATAGTATGGCCACGTTCCTAGTAACAACTATTTATATTATCATATAAAATAAAGGTGTAATAATGCTACTGAAGCACAAAGGAGGTCTAATTAACTGTCTGTGGGTAGGACAGGAAAATTGAGAAAAATTAAGGAAAGCCTCATGAATGTGGATGACATGGCTGTGAAGAATCGGTATCAAGAATCATCTTGATGATCATCTTGAAGAATTGGTAAGAATTTTTCAGTCAGCCAAATATGGAAAGGACATATCAGGGTTAGGAAGGAACTGGAGAAGGATAAAAAAGAAAAGGCATAATAATACAGTATATTGTGTGTTAGGAAAATAACACTAACTATTTTCCAACTATAAGGTGCTCCTCTACAAACCTCCATTATATTTACTTTGTAAATATAGATTTAACAACCAGGAAATATGGGGTTTCTATATAGGCAAACTGGAAGTGATTTTTCATTTTGAGTATATTTCAAATAATTCTAAGAGAGAAATTCTGTTATAGAATGACTGAATTAATGTCCACTTAACCCTTTTTCCCATTAGCAACCAGAGAAAGAGAACATATCGAAATGAGCAGAACAAAGGATTTTAGTGCTTATGTGTTAAAAACTATGTAAGCCAGAGCTTAAGGAGTGATGTTTGTAAAATATTGAGAAAGAGAGAAAAAGTCAATTTAAAATTTTATACTCAGCTAAATTATCTTAAGAAATTTGGTGACATAAAACAAAGACATTTTAAGAAAAGCACAAGCTGAGAAAATTCATTGCCAGCAAAAAAAATTTGCACTGAAAAAAAAAAAGAGACAAAAATCAAGGTAGATTTTCAACCAGATGTAATTTAGATCTAAACAAAAGAATAAAGAATGACGAACATGGCAAAATCATGAGTAAATGTAAAATATTTTTCTCATTTTTACTTCAAAAATAGTAATATATTTGGAGTTTTTAAAGATATATATATATGAAAATTGTATGTCAGTAATAGTACAACAGATATGAGTGAGAAAACTGATTTATATACCTAAAAGATTTTTACACTATAAATGAAGTGGTATATTACTTCTATGATAAAAATGTATGGTGTAAGACTCAATTCCCTTCACAATAGCAACAAAGAAAATAAAGTATCTAGGAATATATTTAACTAAGGAGGTAAAAGACCTTTACAGGGAAAACTATTAAACATTGAGGAAGAAAAGAGCAGAGAATGTAAACAGGTGGAAAACCATACCATGCTCTTGGGTCAGCAGAATCAACATCGTTAAGATGTCTACACTACCCAAAGTGATCGACAGATTCAACGCAATCCCTATTAAAATACTAACATCATTCTTCACAGATGTAGAAAAATTAGTTTTATGCTTTGTATGGAATCAGAGAAGATCCTGTATAGCAAAAACAATTCTAGGCAATAAAAACAAAATGGGAGATATCAACTTACCACACTTCAAACTTTATTATAAGGCTGTAGTAATCAAGACAGCTTGGTACTGGCACAAAAATAGAGCCATTGACCAGTGGAACAGAACTGAGAACCCAGATATAAAACCATCCTCATATAGCTACCTAATCTTTGACAAAGCAGACAAAAACATATACTGGGGAAAAGAATCCTTATTCAATAAATGGTGCTGGAAAAACTGGAGAGCCACATGTAGAAGACTGAACCAGGATCCACACTTTTTACCTCTCATGAAAATCAACTCATGCCGGGTAACAGATTTAAACCTGAGGAGTGAAACTATTAGAATTCTAGAGGAAAATGTTGGAAATACTCTTCTAGACATTGGCCTAGGCAAAGAATTTATGAA
>CAUYSK010073391.1:0-16127 GCA_963575035.1 Avahi laniger | reverse complement strand
TATATATTTTTAGTTGTCCAGATCATTTCTTTCTATTTTTTTTAGTAAAGATGGGGTTTCGCTCTTGCTCTTGCTCAGGCTGGTCTCGAACTCCTGACCTTGAGCGATCCACCCGCCTCGGCCTCCCAGAGTGCTAGGATTACAGGCATGAGCCACCGCACCCAGCCTCTTAACTTTTTTTGATACACCGTATAGGCTTCCTTGGATAGGCCGTAGGCATAGATTGTGCTTTCAGCCACAGTATTTTTGCCACCTATAATAATCTTCCTCATTCTTTCTCATGGACAACACTTTTTCATCTAATTTGTTAAAACTTCCTTTATTTTCCCTCCATATAGTCTTATAGCACTTGTGTTATATTTGTCTACTTACTTGTTTGTCCTTTTTAGACTGTGAGTTCCTAGGAGCAAACTAAAATTCTAGAACCATTAGAGAAAAGCAAAGGAGAGAAGAGACTAGACTGTCAAATGCACAAATGATTTCACACCCCAGTTTGTGAACTGGGGTTCATCTATGGTGATGTTTCTTCAGATCAGCAGAGAAATGAAAAAAAAAAAAAATACAAGTTGAACATGCCAAATCTGAAAATCTGAAATCTGAAATATTCCAAAATCTGAAATTTTTTGAACACTGATATTACACTCAAAGGAAGTGCTCATTGGAGCATTTTGAATTTGGGATGTTCAACCAGGAAGTGTATTCCAAAATCTGAAAAAATCTGAAATCTGAAATACTTCTGATCCTAAGCATTTCAAATAAGGGATACTCAATCTGTGTGTGTGTGTATGTAATAAGTTTTTCATTTATTTACTCTTAAGGATTGTATTTTATTTTGAAATTGCCTATTTTATTTTTAATATGATGATAGTAGTTCTTCAAATATTCTTACTTTGGAGAATAAAAAGTTGGCAACCTTATTTACCCACCATTTGGTTTGTTTAATTTCTGAAATTTTTCTTGACCCATGACATCCTAAAGTGTAGTTACTGATAAGGAATGGCCACTGGTGTCAGCAACCATAATGCTATTGTGATCCTAATCTGCTTGGCTTGCTTGCTATAGGTATTCTCTGTATTCTGTCTGGATATGACTATGCCTAAGCTTGAGGGTGAATCTGAGCTTGATGGTGTTTAAAAAATAAGTGGTTATAACTGGCAGATGGTACTAAGGTCAAAAGCAAGCTGTTAGTCAGCCTTGATGCAAATATATGGATAAAGTGAAATTTCTGTTTGTTACTGCATCACATGAAAGTAGGTGGAATTTTGCTATCCTTAGAGGATAAGTTTGGATTGGTCTCACTTAAAATAATAGGTTAATAGCCAGGTGTGGTGGTGTGTGCTACTTGGGAGGCTGAGGCAGGAGGATTGCTTGAGCCCAGAGATTCGAGGTTGCAGTGAGCTATGATGACGCCACTGTACTCTAGCCCAGGTGACAGAGCAAGACCCTGTCTTGAAAAATAAAATAAAATGGATAAAATGGATAAATTCACTTTGAGGGATCTTGGAAGGTGGGCAGTTTTAACCTTTGGCTTGTATCTCCATTTCTCTCTCTGTATATATGACCATGGTGGTTTTAAAACCTGGCTGCACTGTCTTTGATACTCTTCCCACAAAACGATAGAGGCTGTGTTCCCTCTCCTAAAATCTGTGTGGGCTTGTGACTGATTTGACCAATAGAATATGGTAAAAGTGACCATAGTCACTGTATGTGACTTCTCAGGCTATGTCATAAAAGGCCATGCAGCTCCACCTTGTCTGCTGGAACACTAATTTTTAGAACTCTCAGCCATCATGTAAGAAGTCCCACTACCTGAGACTGGCATGCTGTGAGAAAGCCCAAGACCCATAGAGAGGCCCCTTGAAGGTACTTAGGTTGACAGTCACAGCTGGGCCCATGCCTTGAGTCAGCCCAGCCCAGCCCAGGTGCCAGTCATGTGAGCGGATGAGCAGATTCCAGCTCCCAGACATGCCTGTCACTCCTCAGCTGTTCCAGTCTTCCCAGCTCAGGCCCCAGGCACATGGACTGGAGATAAGCCATCCCTTCTCTGCCTTGTCCTAAGTCCTGACCTGAAGAATCAATAAGCATAATAAAAATAATCATTGTTTTATTTAACCGAGTTTAGAGTTGTTTGTTATGCATCTCTTCCAGACAATAGATAGATAACTGAAACAATGTTTTTTGTCTTTGTATTTATGTACCCTGTACCTAATCTGAAAGAAGTTTCTCACTTACAGTGATTTTTTTTTTGCCTATAGTAGACTTTTAGCCTAGATAAAGTCCCTCAGGTTTTCTCTTTTTAGGAATACGTTGGCTCCAAAGTCTGAGATTGTTCTAATCAATCGATGAATTCAATGAGTTTCAGATTTAAATGTTTCAAGAATACAGGGGAGAGATGTGAGCAGGACTTTGCAGTATGCTTACTTTTGTACTGTTTCCTTTTCTCCCCCACCCCCAAATAGGAGGGAAAATGGTCGACTGTGAACCAAATGAATGGGGAAGAAAATTAAAATGGTACAAGTAGTAAAGTCAAACTTTCAAATTTGAACCTTGAAGCTGAGTATTTTTGCCCACTTAGAAGCTTCTGCTTTACCTACCACATCTTTCAGGCTGCCCTTTAAGCTTCAGTGAGGGCACCATGCCTTATTCATCTCTACCTACCCCAGCCCTCTGTCTGGAACAGATACAACTGGAGATAATTGATATGTATCCTCATATCTTTGTGTGTCTGTATGTCTTTATGTACATTCTACCTCATCTTAAGGAGATTTTGCTCAAGTATTTTTCAATATATAAATACTATAGTTGCATTTATACATTTCTGCAAATTTAGTAAACCTTAAAAATGAAAATCCGTTTGACATGTTCATGTTCAAATAAAAGTGAATTACAATGACTTAGAAAGTTTTTTTAGTATTTTGTGCCATTTTGTTCATTTTTGTTTAGTGAGTCTTATGATTCAGAGCAGGGAAGATGGCAAACTACAGCCTGCAAGCCAATTCTGGTCTACAGTCTGTTTCTGTGTGGCCCATGAGCTAAGAATGGTTTCCACATTTCTTTTTTTATTGTGGTAAAATATACATGACACAAAATTTACCATTTTAATCATTTTAAGTGTATAATTTAATGGCATGAAGGATGTTCACATTGTAGTGGAACTGCTACCACCATCCATCTCCAGAACTTTTTTATTACCCCAAACAGAAATTCCATACTCATTAAATAATAAGTCCCCATTATCCCCTGCCCCCAGCCCTTGGCAACCATTATTCTACTTTCTGTCTCTATGAATTTGGCTATTCTGGGTAACTTATATAAGTGGAACCACACAATATTTGCCCTTTTGTGTCTGGCTTATTTCACTTAACTTAATGTTTTGAAATTTCAACCATGTTGTAGCACATATCAGAATTTCATTCCTTTGTAAGGTTGAATAATATTCCATTGTATGTGTACACTACATTTTGTTTATCCGTTCATCTGTTGATGGACACTGGGTTGTTTCTACCCTTTGCCTAATGTGAGTAATGTAGCTATGGACATGGGTGTACAAATGTGTCTGTTCAAGTTTCTGCTTTCAATTTGGTTTTTCCATTTTTAAAGAGTTATAGAAAAAAAGAATATTTCAAAATATTTACTGTTGGAACTTTTACAGAAAAAGTTTTCCAATCCCTAATTTAGAATAAATTTTAAAACTTTTACAGTGGGCTCTTATGAAGTTGCTAAGTGCGGCTTTCCATAAAGTTCATTTGTTTCTTCATTAGGAAAATCATATTTAAATTTTAGTAGAATTCCTCACACTAAATATTTGAGGAACTCCAGTTATTTGGTCCCAAAACCAACCTTGAAAAAATCACTGTTTTGTTTTTGTTACTAGGAGTGTTCACTGATTTAAAAACAAGATTCACTGATTTAAAAACGAGCCTGCGAGTCAATTCACAGTAAGAGGGCACAGGGATTCTTCAGAGCCAGGATCGAGTGAAAGCAAAGGCCCTACCATGTATAATTAGGTATGTAGAAGCTGGAGGCACTGTCCTTTCTGCTTTTGATCTGCTTTTCTAGTTGTGCTCTCAGCAGGCTATGTCCTTTGAATCCTAGCAAGTCCCTAAGGCAGAAATTTCCAAACTGTCTTGTTTCACAGTGCCCTTAGAATCTCACTAATTTTTTCCATGGTTTCCCTTAGCCAAAGAAATATCCAATAATTTTATTAAGTAATTAGGTACAAATAACCCAATTATAGACATTCATGTAATGTCTGACATATCTGTTTCTCTCAAAATTAAAATATCCCAAAGTTCTTCTGTGAGTCCACTGCAGTGGCCTGTGACTCCTCAGCACACGATTTGGGAACTACCTGTGTTTCTGACCTGGACTTGCCTTTGTCCTTGGCCTTGCTTTTTGTTTCATCCCAGATACTGTTCCCCACATTTCCAGGGATTGCCTAACAATAATTTCTGATGGCTTTCTTTGCTTGACAGATTCAATTTTTACATTGTTGATTCAGGTTTATTTCCCCAGTATATTAACTCTTATTTTGGATTTTCTTTATATAGTTTCTTTGTTTAAACTACTGAAATAAATATTTAAATGAATAGAACATTTGCTCTCATCTTCAAAGATATGTTACTAGAATTACTGGATTAATGACTATAAGGTTCTTTGTTTCCTCACAAGAAAAGTGATAAAGTATCTTAGGCACCCAGTAATCCTTAGACGTGTATGTTGTCCTTTATCACTAAAGATACTGTGGATGGTACAAACAACTTACACAGTTAATAATAAATTACTTTTTCTATAAATTATTACTCACTACATAAGCTTTCCAGTAGCTCTATCTGGTAGGGAAGTTTCTTTTTTTTCTCCTCTTATCTCCACTGATGCTTTATTTTCAGACTAATTTAAGTGATACTTCTAGAATTTCAAGTTGCAGGCTAAAAGGAATGAAAAAACTTTTAATAACTTTAAATAACAGAATCAAAACTAGATACTGCGGTAGATTTGGGCAAAAAGGTATTTCTGGTTAGGAAGAAGATTCCATGTATTATTAAAAATGTGAGAAAGGAAAAATATTTTTATACTGAGACAAATTCTTTTAGGATTTAAATAAAAATTAATATGCCATTTATTTGTACATTAGATGCTAGACTGGTGATTGCCATAGAAAAAAGACTTTGACTTAAACAAGAATTCTTGACAGGATTCTCTAAAAGAGAATTGATGGGAGGATTTTGTCCTACTGTAGAGGAATAGTCTTCTTCTTTGTAAGGAATGTTTTACCTTTATTTTTCTCATATATTTCAGGCTGTTGATTGCCTTTGTGTAAACTCACGAGCACATGTCCCGTATGGTTTTATATAGGTAGGATGTGTGTGTGAATTCTTCGCTTATGGGGTTCTTCAGGCTTGGGCCAATGTAAATGGTGCTGTTCTTTATGTACCACTTTACTATGCAGAGGGAAAGCTAGACATTTTTGCTCCCATAGTATTAATATAATTTCTATGATTTATGTTTTCTAGTTTTCTCCTTTGGCTAAGGAAAGGATCACAAGAGAGTTGTGTCTTTGTTTTCTCCCTTCCTGCTTGACTCTCTCTAGAACCATCTCTAAGTCAGGATATAAGAATCAGCCTATTGTCCTGGAGCTAAGCTTTTTCAACTCCCCCTTTTCTCGGGAATTCTGGCTTTATAACCAGTGTCTCCACGGAGGAAGACTTAGGGGGAAAAGTACCTTGCCAGAGGTATTAGTTTTCTATTGCTGCCATAACAAATGACCACAAACTTAATGCTTAAGTAATACATATTTACTGTCTTACAGTTCTGGAGGACAGAATTCTAACATGGGCCCCAAAGAGCTAAAACCAAGGGATCAGCAGGACTGCATTCCTTTCTGGTGGCTCTCTAGGGAAGAATCCATTTCCTTGCTCATTCAAGTCAATGGCAGTTGACTTGACTTTGCAGTTGTAGAACTGAGGTCCCTGTTTCTTTGCTGGTTGTCAGCTGAGGGCATCTACAGTTTCTGGAGAATGTCTACACTTTTTGGTTCATGGTCTCCTTCCTTATTCTTCAAAGCTAGCAACAAGTCAAATCCCTTTCACATAGCATCCCTTCTTCTTCCTTCATCTTATACTTTTAAGGACCCATGTGGTTAGATTGGGCCCACACAGGTAATCCAGGCTGGTCTCCTCATCTCAAGGTCTTCAACCTTAGTCACATCTGCAAAATTCCTTTTGCCATGTAAGATAATGTATGCTCAAGTCCTGGAATTAGAACATGAACATCTTTGGGGGAGGTCATTACTCTGCCTACCATACCTGGTGATGTTAAAAAAAAATGACGTGACACTAAAAGTCCTCAATTTTCAATCATTCTACAGCTGTCAATTTTGTACATTGTATGTTAATATCCAGAGCACCCTTTCATATGTTGAATTTAGACTTTCCTACATCCATTGATAAGCTCTTGAAGTCAATTCTGTCACAATATTTAGTTATGTAGGATAAAGGGAGGGAAATAGTTAAAGGGGAATATGGAGATGAAAGTTTTACTTTTCCTTCCAATGTGGAAGAAAACAACAACAGCAACAACAGCAATCTGTGAGCATGTTTATATGTTGATGGGAAAGAGCCAGTAGAGAAGTAAAGCTGAATGTGACAGGTTGAAAGTTATCCCCCAAATCTGTTCTTCCCTTCTGTCATAGCAAAAGAGTTTTAGCTAGGCATGTGGCCATCCAGCTAGAAACTATATTTCTCAAACCCCCTTGTAGCACTGGTTCTGACTAGTGATCAGGTTCCTTTAGTAATGCACTGTCTTGATAAGCTGGAAGGCAGAACAAGGTGTCCAGCACAGTTGTAGTCTTCTAGCAGCATTTCAGGGTTCATTGTTCAGAAACTGGTGGCAGTGGCAGCTTTTTTATTTGACACTCTAAACCCGGTTATTGGCAACTAGCCCTGCTGTCACCTAACCATACCCTTAAGGAAGGTCTTGAGGACACTTCACCAAGCACTGGGAGAGAGGCATCCCTTGGTGGCTGTCCTCTGACATCTGGAAAAGACAGTGGAAATGCTGCAAATATTGCATTTCCTGATTATAGTGGAAAAATGGCATTCCATAGAGGTGGAGGGTAGATGGTAGAGTTTAACTGACTAAGACGATTTTAGATGCAGTTAGTACAATGCATCACAGAGAAAGAATGGTAATAGGAGTGTTTTGAAATAGGCAACCTTCTGAAGTTCCGTTTTGCATAGTAGAAGGAATACTTCTAGATCTTCTGGACAGAAACTAACTAGATAACTGCTGTTACAATTCATGGCTTCCTCCCAGCTTCCCAGAACTAAGCCAGTGTGTAGACTTGAAGCTCCTCAACAGAGGTGGAGGCCAGGTATCTCTGAAGCACTCTGTAGAGCAGCCATAGGTTTATATAGTAGATTTCCTTCCAAGCCTTCCACAGAGTGACGTGGAGCTATTCACTATGGGACTGCGCACTGAGAGAAGGGAAAAAGCAAACCTTCTGGGCCCTATTACATACGGCTTGGATTTTACACTCACCCCAGAGACCAAAAACCTACAATAGTCCACCAAAGTAGGGGCTTATGAATTCTTGGCCCAAATTCATCTAACGGTGGATCTGGTGGGACTGCAGGCCCATCCTGTGTTTGTTATCTCAGCCCTAGAATATATGGTAGGTATACACCACCCCCCCCCATACATAGACACCTATACATATTCTTATAGAATACCATTCTGCTTTCCTGTCCTGTCGGGTGAAGGCTATTATGAAAACAGGGGCCATCTCGGGCCTCTGGAGCTCTTCCCACACAATAAACCAAGCTAGTAAATAGTAAGTGATACTGCTGGGGGAATGGTAGAAATTACTGCTGCCATAAAAACCTTGAGAGAAGCAGGGAGTAGTAATTCCTCCTGTATCTGCATAAAACTTTTCTGTTTGGGACAAAAGCCTGACGGGCCTTGAAAATGACAGTAGATTACTGCAAACCTAATCAGGTGGTGAGGTTAGTTGCAGCTAGCAGCTATAGTTTTAGATATAGTATATTTACTGAAACAAATTATCATCCCAGGCACCTGACATGCAACTTTTGCCCTGGCAAATGCATTCTTTCTCATCCCAATCGGTAGGCAAAATCAGAAGCAGTTTATATAGCAGAGACAAGGTTATATCTTTATTGTATTCTATAGCTGTGGTCCCCAACGCCTAGGCAGCAGTCCTTGGCCTGTTAGGAACTGGTCTGGTGCCCTCCTTTCCCGTCCACCTCCCTCTCTTCCCCCAGTCCATGGAAAAATTGTCTTCCATGAAATTGGTCCCTTGTGCCAGAAAGGTTGGGGACCCCTTTACATTGATTATTACACTGTTAATTGGACCTGGTGAGCAGGAAGTAGAAAATATACATACTAAGGGTGGGAGATAAACCCTGTGAAAGTTCATGGCCCTGCCACCACTTTGGTGAAGTTTCAAAAGGTCCAGTGATTTGAGGCATATTAGGAAATCCCTTCTACAGATAGATGAGGGGCAATACCTTGCACCATTCACCACAAAGAAAGAGGCACAGTGTTTGAAAAGCCTCTTTAGGTTTTGGTGACAACATATATCACCTTTGGGCATGCTGCAATAACCCATTTATGAGTTAATCCATAAGTTTCCAGTGTTACGTGAGTCCTGGAATGAGAATAAGCTCTGCAGCAGGTCCAGGCTGGGATGCAGGCTGACATGCCACTTGAGTCTTACGACCTAGCAGATTCAATGGCATTGGAGGTGTGCACGACAGCAGGATGTTGTTTGGAGACTCTGGCAAGCTTGGTAACTAGACAACCTAACCATCCATCACGAACTAGCTATTATCTGATCACTGAACCATAAAACTGGGCATGCCCAGTAGCATTCCATTATAACTGGGAATGGCCACTATAAGACCCGGCCCTAACAGGTTCAGAAGGTGCCAGTAAACTGCACAAGCAAATGACTCAGACTCACATCTTATTATAAGTTGGTATCAGTTCAGATATAGTGTCACCTGAAACCTAAAGTATTAGTCAGTATAGTTATGTTGGAAGTTGGGAGGGAGAAAAGAAACAACTAAATAACATGAAATATAGCTGCTAAAATCCTCCAAGTTGAAAATTGTATGTATAGTATGAATATTGTCACTCTTCATCACTTTTGGCAGCCTCAAATTACACGAGTATGGTGCTCACCTATATCCAGTGTTCCTCTCCTTCAATGACACTGAAAGATTACACCTTGTTGTCCCTCTTGAAAGAGGGACCATGTGGCCGGTAGGTTATCAGGGGGAATCATGTGCATCCTTTCCAGGTTGAAACATTTAATTGCTGGCCTAAGACCCTCTTGCACTCTCTTGTCTTGCTTCAGCAAACCTTGCCAACTAGAGCAGCTGGGTTGATTCTAGAAGACTGAAACGTGGACTCTATGGCTCAACACGAAATGAAGTGAAAGCATTTAAATATTTTTTCCTTTTATTTTTAGTAAAATAACACAATAATTGTACTCATTTGTGTAATAGTTCGATATGTGTATACAATATGTAATGATCGAATTGAGTAATTAGCATTTCTATCACCGGAAACATTTATCATTTCTCTGTGCTGAGAGAAATCCTCCAGCTTTTTGAAAATAATATAATAAATTATAGGTAACCATATTTACTCTGCAGTGCTAAAGAACACCAGAACTCATTCCTCCTATCTAGCTGTAATTTTGTGTCTGTTAACCAGCCTCTTCCCCTCTTCACCTGCCCCCCTACCCTTCCCAGCCTCTAATATCCGCAATTCAACTCTCTACTTCCATGAACTCAAAATGTTTTTTTTAGCTCCACATATGAATGAGAACATAAGATGCTAATATTTCCTTAGCATAATGTAGAGGGAGAAATTTAAAGACTTTGGAAATAGAGATGCTAGAGTGGATTTTTCACATGTAGCCCACCCAATCACCTACCCTCTAACTTTATCTATCCAAGAAAGGGCCTAGAGAAAACACATTAGTAAAGAAGTGTCACCATTTTTGGAAAGTGATTTAGTGGCTGTTTGTAATTGTAGCTGTTACTGGGGAACAGTGCAGTTAATATAGATTCCCTAATTTCAATGAGGGTGGGAGAATCCAGATGTGGTAGAGCCAAGTAGGAGCACTTAATGGCTAGAGGAAAAGTGATTGCAGTTATTATAAAAGGCAGCAGGCCTGATACAGAATGGCATGACTTCAAGATGGTAGCCAATTGAGCAGGGAGTCCTTAGGCTGTTATTATAACAACTGCGAAGGGTCTGATATTTTTACCTTGTTTGCAAGCTAACAGGTTAGCTTACCACAGTTCATAGATGCTGGCAGAAGACACGAGACACCTGAGTCAGAGACAAAGGACTCTGTTACAGCACAGCAGGTGATAAGACCTTCACGTATACATTGGTTCCCCTTGCCTCCCAAGTCTCGGGGTGATATGGAGAGATTCAGGTATGTGCTGTGCATGCAGTGGGTCTGCATCACAGCTGAGGAACCCCAAGCTTAGAAAACCCCAATCTTGTATAATGAACTGCAAGCAACCCTGCCTAACCCCTGCACTGGAGGGAGACATTGTCATTATTCTCTTGATCAAGAAACAAATGTGCTCTCTGCTTGAGAGGCAGACACTGTCTATCTTCCAAGGTGATTTGCTATATAAATATCCTTGAAAACATAATCCAGAGCAAAAACTGAGAGAAAGCATGCAGAAATGTTATGGGGAATTGTCTCCCAATAACCATTAACTAGATAACCAAACCTACTTGATATGCATCACCAAAAATATACATTTGGTGGGTAGAGGGCTGACTTGAGCCAGCATGATGGAGTCACTTGCCTTCCTCCCTGAGACTGCTCCTAAACCCAGAACTATTTTAATGAAATTGTGGCTATAAACCACTGAAGAAGAACTCAGAGATAATATTAAAGGTGCAATCTGTGAATCTTGCCTGATGTTTACCAAGGAAACTGTGCACAGGAGAAAGGGAGATAAGCCACACCTTTTGTTATTATCAAACAATTGTTTTCAATAAACACTAATTGCCAAATAATTCTAACAAATGATTACTGATCATATGCTTCAGTCAAGATTCCAGCTAAAAACGTGGCAAATTAAATTTAGCTATTCGAGACAAATTTAATAGAGGGACTATTTACAATGGTGTGGGCAAGGAGTGTGGAAGCCATTTGGCGTAGCACAGTAACCAGCCAAAGAGGAGGAAGTAGTTACTAAAACATGCAGGTGGACAGACCTGCTGTGGCAATGGGCCATCTAAAAATCTGTGACCTTCTGGTGCAGGGATGAGCCCATGGGGGAGTCGAAACAGTGCTGAAGGTCACTCTCCTCCCATCTTCTGATCTGCCATTCACGTCCCCTGTTGGCCAAACCTGGTGGAAGCCAACGCTCCTCCCCAGGGCCTACTGCTGCAGTGAGAACAGATCGGCCTCCCAGGGTGCAGAGCAAGGCAGGGGCGAGAGGATGGATTCGGTGTGACAAATGAAAGAAATCCAACCCAACATAGTGAAACAGAAAGTATTAACTTAAAATATTCTGACTTCCCGATGCCTCCATTACTGTCTTTTTGTGGTTGTTATGAGAGGGAATGAGCTGGAAATTAGATGTTTGGGATATAAATCTGCCTGCATTTATATGATACAGTATTGTTTATTTTTATTCTGCACCTATATAAATATTAATGATTTACATTTTACTTGCTAGTGTCCTTCTGAAATTGGCTGATACCACACCATCATCACTCCTATGTTAGCCACAGAGAATATGATCCAGTTTGATTTTTGAACATGCCCTCATTTTTATGTGACCACTGACCTGGCCTACTGCAGATTTGACCCAATTATTTCAGCTGTCTTCACGTTTGATTCTCATCACTATGGGTTGAATGAGTTGCATGGCCATCGACGCTGATTATGAAGGGGCTTGCAGTGACAGGATGGGCCATGCCATAGCCTGGTCTCCCTGCACAAAAACATTCTTAAGAATCAGTTAAAAAAAAAAATCAGCAGAAAAGAAGATGCTGATCTGTTGAAATTCTTTTGCATTTGAATTTTCAGCTACACTGTCACCAGTATTTTTTTTTTTTAATGTAATACAATAGGATAGGTATCCTGAAATAGGTGCCCTGTGTCTTTGGAAAGAGCAAATGGGTGACAATATCCAGATCTGAAGCTTAAGGCAAATCAAGCTGACCACTGTGGTCATCCTAAGGGAGCCCCAAACTGCGCCATGTGTATTTCTGAAAAAGGTAAAGGAAGACAGAGTGAGACTAAAGTTTGAAACTGAAGACTAGAACACTTTTATGCAAAATATAATAATAATGAAGCTTGGTGGTCCAGTTTTCTTTCCAGTTATAGTTAATTCCTAATATTTCTAATAATGGGCTATTATTGAATTATATATTACTGTATATCCCATTGGCCATACCATTGTTGTCTTTACTCATGGCCTTAAAGAATTTCAACTTTAAGAAGGGACCATAGTTTCTTAATCAGATTATTTTAAATTTGGGAGATTGTGTGTGTGTGCGTGTGCATATGTGTATGCAGTTACAAATTCTTAATATCTAGCAGGGTTTTATTTTTATTCATTTTCCCCCAAAGATGGTTTATAATTCTATATATTTTCTTGTTGTGGAAGCCTGTTGAAATGAACTCATATTTCTATTTATAATATTTATATTGTTTATTATAAATATTCTCTTTTATGTATTACACATATAAATGATCATATTTATTGTAGGGGTCACATAGTCCAGTTTACTGGTGATTTAAGTAAAAAGATTTCTTTAATCTTAACTGACAGCTCTTTCTTCAAGAACAGGTTGAAATCTTACAACTTGAAGATTAAAGAGAGCTGTGGCTTTAATCAGTTTTTTCTTTTGCTTTTGCTCAACAAGAACCCACTACTCATACTTTTCAAGTGTTTCCACTATAAAAAAAATTTTAATTTACACATAAATCTGATAAAATTGTTGCCATTTTTGTCTTGGTGCTTTGAATATTCCCCAAGACACTGCCACTCATTTTGTGCACCAAGTTCAAGATGCTGTAGGGAGTTACTGTAGGAAGGTGGACATCTGTATCCTTGCCTCTGTGCTTTTGCCTGTGCCAGCCCCTTGTTTACAATCCCCAATCCCCCCATCCCCACCTGTTCAAATTCTGACTGTGAATCTATCTTCCCATCTCACCTTAGTCCGAACTCCTGACATTTCCGAGAAGACAATCTACTAATATTTCCTTCTTCAATGAGCGCAGTGGCCTTCCCTCAGCAGTAGCAACAAGCTGGCTTAGCAAGGAGGGAGTTTCAAACCCTCTTGTGGAATGCAGTGCTGATATGCCAATTAACATCTGAGAAAAGGATGCTTTTTTCTTTAACCAGCTGGACTGAATCTCCCAAATTAGTTGAGCGATCCCTGCCTCTCTCAATGCTTCCAAAAATATGCAAGGTGGCAGGAGATTCATGTCTTTCTCCTGGAGCACAACCACGCATTGGATGGTGAGAACCCAGGTACTGCGTGCACTGCGTTCCACTTCCACCATTTCTTTGAGCCTGCACTGTGGGATACAGAATCCTCTTGTTATTCAATAAGGACTATTTGGGCATTTTTTTTTTGACAAAGACTTATTATTTAAATGTTTTGTGTCTTTATAGACAGTGACCAGACTGTCCTTTACTTCTTTAAGGGGTCTTGTGCAGTGCTCAGCAGTGCTCACCACTCAAGAGACTGGTGGATGTTTGATATTTTTTTCTGGATGATTAAAAAAAGAGAAAAAAGAAAAAGAAAAAAAAAGAGACTGGTAGATGCAAGAGTAAAGAGTACACTACACATTCGAATCATGCTATTTTGGTAGTGGAATAATGTCTCTCCTGACTCTCTCCTACCTCTTATTCACACTGTACACCGTTGCCTCTCTACTTTTACATGCACTAAGTGTGATGCCCAACTCAGTAAACATTGACTGCATGAGCAAATGAATGAAGGAGTAAATATTAGATAAAAATCTAGATTTTCAACTCCTATTTCCTCCATCATACCTTTTCTGACTGTGCCAGTCTTCAGTGATTACTCCCTATTCTGTATCATTTATGCAGTGGTTAGAATAGGCCACCATAAATGGTTATATTCTATGTCTGTATTCTATCCACTCAAACAGATTTTTAAAAACTGGGGCTGTGTCTTACATCCTCATTTCTATCCATTATGCCTGGCACAGTGCCTTGTAATAGCATGCTCAATATGTATTAGTTGTTGTTGATAATAAAATTCTGGGAGGAAAATAAACCAGGAACCTCCAAGCTATTGTTCCATTTTGCTTTGATCTTTCTTTCTGGTAGAAGGTTCTTGACTGAATCTGAAGTACTGTCAATAGCAATTTACATGATTTGTCAAATACAGGTTTTAGCTTTGATTTTACTAAACTGAATGTACATGAGAGAGTAAATACATATTTTTTCTTACCACAAAAAATAAAACCAGTTTTTAAATTATATTTCCCACAGTGGATGATCAAGGGTGCAGAGGCAGTGTGGGATAGGGAAAAGAGAACTGTACCAGGGGTCAGAGTTATTGCCAGATGTATAGATTGGCAGTCGTTTTGTGTCTCTGCCACCTGTGAAATGAGAAAGAACCTAGTACAGTATCGCATATGGTAAGTTTTGTTGAAATGCAATGTTGGGGTAAAGCCCACTGCATAGTGATAATCAAACAAACCTACTGGAACACGCTAAGACATAATTTCTTCGGGCCTCGATTTCCTTATCAGTATCTTTTCCTTATCTATAAAATGAGAACAATAATGGTAAAACCCTCAAAGCATTCAAGGAGATAAGCATTCAAGGAGATAACACATGCAAAACTCTTAGCACACGTACTGATAAGCAGAACTTCCCTGGGCAGTGGATACCTATGAGCTGCTTTGCGCAACTCTCTCTACTTTCCTCTGAAATCTGCACCTCCCTTCCCCATCCACATGGTTCAGCAGGAGCAGCCATGTTACCATGTGACCCAGCCCTCTGGCCAGTGAGTCCCTTCTCAGAATTTCTTGGGTTGGGCATTAAGAGACAGAGCTCAGAGAGTCTCTCTCCAGTCAACACATCCAAAGAAGCTGTAAGGAATAGAGCTTGGGAGTTGTCAGCAGTTAGGTTTCCTGCAGTGGAGCAGGCTAGTGCACAGGAGGCAGGCAAGTGGAGAGCAGCAAGACAGGACAGCAGAGAGTCCTGATGGTGTCTGACCTCCTGTTCCATTTAGTCCTCAGACCCAGTCTCACTGCTGCCCTCAGTTCAAGAACCCCATGATCCGTACAAGAAATTCCTCTTTTTCTTAGCTGGTATACTGGAGTATTTATTTGGTTAAGCTGGGAATTATGTTCCATGCATGGTTCTGAGTTACAGTTGGCCACAGATGGATTTGCATGACTCTTGGAAGATAGAAGGGAAGCAAAGACCATTATTCCCGGGAGGTCATCCTGATCAGACAGATGGACACAGATTCCTGTGCGTCCCCACTGATCGCTGCTCTCCCCCACACTGTGTCCAGCTCATCTTCCTGACTGCCAGCCCTGCTTACCAGGAGCAGATCCAGTCCCTCCTCCCCAGTAGCCAGATGCTTGGCTGCAGCTCCACAAAGGTGGCAGCTACACAGAGGGAACGTCTTCCCGCAGACCTCTCCAGGGCTCCCCCTTCACTGCCCCACTGAGTGGCTGGGTACAGTTGGTGTCTCAGGGTCCCCCACAAGCTCCAACTTGCCTACTCATGCCAGTGCTTTTAGAGGATTAGTTTGTAACTCTTTCTTATATCCTCCGACTTTAACTTTCTCAGCTGCTCCCACATTTGGGTAAGGTCTGTAATAAATCTCTTATTCCCATAATATTCTAGTAGCTCTGCTTCCCTAATTTAACCCTGACTGTTTTTTTCACAAGCCAAAATGATAGCAGTCACTTTTTTCCTAGATGTTTTGCATTCCTTAAACAAAAGAACACAAAATAAAGGGAAATGTCAAGCACAAAATAAAGAAAAATATGAAGACAACACTTTTGAAAAAAATATACACTTTTTTTTTTAGAGACAAGGGGTCTTGCTATATTGCTCAGA
>CAUYSK010073390.1:0-52456 GCA_963575035.1 Avahi laniger | reverse complement strand
AGTCACCAGGTCCTTGTCATCTCCCTATTTCCTCCAACCACCTTCCCAGTGTTGGCCTAGGGTTGACGAGGGGCTAGTGAGAGTCTAGGGAAAAGAACTCAACTGACTGGTAACTTTTCAAAGATTCTTCTGCGGAACCAGCTGTACTCTAACCAGGGCGACAGAGAGAAACTGTTCCAAAAACAAACAAATAAACAAAAACCAAGAAACCCCCATATTTTATATATGCATGAAATAAGAGCAGGAATAAACGAAAATGTTAACAGCCAAATCTCTACAAAGAGAGTTGTGTACTCTTGATACTCTTTTTCATTTTCCAAATTTTCAACAATGGGCATGGAATATATAATCAGGAAAAAAGCAGGAAATGTCATTTCATTAAGTTCTGAAAACTCCATCTTCTCCAGAAAGCAATGCACCATTATTAAAGCCCTTTTTTTTTTGGCTTTCACTCCGATGTGTACTCCAATCGCTACTCTGTGCCCGGACTGAGAATTTCCTCTCATTTTTCTTTCCATGCCACAAGAGGCCTAGACAAGAGAGAGAATTCTTTTGAGAGGTGGGCTGCAAAGGCCATTAGAGGGCTAGGGCAGTCACTGGAAGGACTCATGGAGCTGAGAGAGGGTTGTTTCAGGGTGAGAGATACTTGATGCCCAGGATGTTGTGGAAGGGAGATCCCAAGACAACAGTGCCGCCAGCCCAGAGAACAACCAGGACAGTCTGGAGCTGGTCGGAGGGCTCCGGGAGAGACTTCCTGAGGAAGATGAACTTGGTTGAACACCCAAACTGAATTTGACCACACTGAGAAGAGAGCTATATACCTGGGAGAGACTTTAGGAATAAATTAGTGATAAGTACCATAGAAAACACAGTAACTTTTTGTTTAAAAAAAAAGATAGTTATTAACTCCGGGGAAAACAAGAGGTTTATAGGAAAGGAAAAGGAGCCACATTACATGAAGTGAAAAGGAGTACATTATATGATTCAGCTTATCACTAGCATTTGAATAGTCATAATGAAGCATATACTGAATATTGAACTACTCCAAATGTTGACGTAACTAGTTTGAAGAGAAAGTATGTATGTGTGAGTGGTGGGCGGTGGGGGTGGGTAGGGGGCAGCGGATAAACCAGGCAAATCTTCATCTTCCACTGCAAAGTCAATTAATAATGCCTAACGGGAGAAGCAAAAGCAGAGTGCCACTTGGAAATACAGATACCAAAACAGTGAGTGAAAATGGATTTTCTGTGGGGAGCGTGATACAGGGGAAGGATCAGGAGACTGGTTTTTTATTTTGCCTTGTTTTGTTTTGTCCTAGTAATAAGTGTTTTAGAAAAGCCTGACTCACACTAAGTTCAAAGCTTTGATTCAAATATAGAATATTTAGTTAAAAAAAAATGCCTCTGTGTATTATCTCTTGCTTACTGCCCAGTCTGAGATAATCCCAGGGGCAGGATGCACAACAAATGGCAGTTTGCGACTACGATTTGTGGGCTCGCTTCTCTGCCTCACTAACAGGCTGTAAGCTCCGGAGGGCAGCGGCACACCTGCCGTGTGCACGGCCGCTGCTCTGCTCTGCACTGAGCATGCAGCAGGCCTCGGCCACACTCGCTGAATGAGTGGGGGCAGGGGTGAGACAGACGCCTCATCTTTGCAAAAGTATGTAACTCAAATACTGAGACGACTCAATATCTGGGCATTGCCTTGGAATATGCCAGGAAAAAAGAAGCGTGGAAAAAGATAAAACAAGATTGGCAAAACGTTCTTAATGAGTGACGGAGACATAGGGCTTGCACTAGTCTACTTTTGGGTATGTTAGAAAATTCCTATAATAAAATAATAACAAAGTTTGTACAGAAAGAGGAATAGAAGGAAGGGACAGCATCGTGGCATAAATATATAAAATCCAGAGTCTGGTGGTTAGAAAGGTTTGTGTAACATAGAATATGTAAATAAAAATAAAGGATCAGAGGAGGAAAAAATCGTGTCAAAGGCAAAATGTGCCAGGGCCTTTAAATTAGCACAAGCAGCTATTAATAACTAAAAGCTGATTGAAAGAAGGGGTAACAGGTATTTAATGAAGATGTGCCAAGGGGAAGTTGAATGAAATACTGGAGTTACTGAGAAACTTAATATTTTATCTTCCAAATATATAGTACCTGAAGGAGTTGAAAGCCCCAATTTAAAAGTCTCACAATATAGTAGTGACTATCCAGGCTTAGGAGTCAGACTAGCCTGGATCTGCGTCCTAGCTCCAACATGTACTGTGTGACCATGGACAAGTTGTTTAGCCCCTCTACGCCTAGTTTTCTATCTGTAAAATAGGGATTGTAATAGTACGTATAAGATACAGTTGTTGGGAAGTTTAAATGAAATAATACCTGCTAAGTCTTACCTACACCTGACTCAGGTGTAGTTGGTTAATGAACAGTGGTTACCTTGGGAAGTGACTCTGCCAAGAGAGCCAAAGATCTTAGCAGTTAAGTCAAAAGGGCACAATTTTGCCAGGGATTCAACTGCACCCTCTACGGCCCTGTCCCTGAGCCCTAGGAAACCTCCTAGGAGGACTGACCTCTACAGAATGGCCAAGCAGTCCACAGCACGGACTATGGGTCTATGGGGCCAGACACCATGCAAGGCAATTGGTGGCAGCTCACAGCCAAGGAGGATACAAGTCTTAGCCACAAAAGCAGAGAGGGAAACAATCCCAAGGATTTGCACTGTATCTAAGAGGAAAATAGGCCCATTGCTCAGGAGAAGTGAAACTTTTCCTGACCCAGAGGTCTGAGTTTTTATAAAAGTAGAGGGTGAGCACACTGGGTACATGGAAGAGAATGAGGAGAAAGTGAGCCCAAGCCGGCTGGACAAGTGTCACAGGTACACACTACTGCTAGATCTCACCCTGCAGACAGTGAGCAGCAATTCTGAAGGCTTTCCATCAAGAAAATGGCCAGAAGAGATGTTTTAGAAAGATGACCTGGCAGAAGGGGCGGGAGGACTGGAGTAGAGGGGGATGAGTTGTCCAGACGATGGTAGCCAGGGCTCGATTTAAAGTACTGAGTAAGCAGAGGTTAGAAGCGAGACACACCGCAAAGGCAGGAAGAGTCAGTAAGCCAGGATAACCAAAGAGATGTGTGAGGCAGGGAGGGATCAAAGGTGACTCCCAGGTCTCTGGCTTACGGTACCGCTAGGTGGAAGCTAGTTGCTTCTCCCGCAGCCCTCCCTCTCAGTAAGGTTTGTTCAGGCCAAAGCCCTCAGCTTCATCTTTGACTCCCCTCTCTCCCTCACACATCACATCCTGTCCAGTCAACATTCGTTCGACAAATATTCACGGATGCCACGCAGTGTGCTAGGCACGAGGAACACAGCACAGACAAAAACACCTGCCTCAAGGCGCTGTTTCTTCTAGAGGTAGAAACAGGTGATAAACAAGAAAAACATATCCTAGGTTAGATTATGTTAGTATTAAGGAGTAAAATACAGTAGAGAAGACTAATAGAAGTGCAGGGGAAAAGAGTTAAAATTTTAGATAAATCTGTGAGTGAACTGTATTCCGTCTTCAAAATAAATCTAGGAACAGATATCATGCAACTTCTACTGCCACCACACTGCCCCAGCCACCATGATCTCTCAGTAGCCTCCTGCTATTGCAACAGCTTAACTGCTCTCTCTCCTTCCATCCTTCTTCCCCTGTAATGTACTCTCTGCAGCACAGACAATTCTAAGTCGGAAGATATCACTCCTTTGTCCCTAACCCTCCAAAGGCTTCCCATTAACACTCTTAAGAGTCAAGGCCAAAGCCCCCCCAACCTACAGGACACAGTTATCTGGCCACTGTCACCTTCTGATCTCATCACCCTGTATGAGCTCCTTCCCCGCTCCACCAGCACTGGCCTTGCTGTTCCTGCACTTGGGGCATACTCCCACCGTGGGACCTTACCGTTTGCTATTCTTGCTGTCTGAAGCTCTCCTTCCTAGATTTCCACATGGCTCACGCCATCGTCTTCTTCAGATCTTTCCTCAAATGTCACATCTTTGTCAGTCCTTTCTGGTCTTCCTACCTAAAGAGCAATGTCCCATCAGGTCCTTGTCCCCATTCCTGGCTTTATTCTTTCTCCCCAGAATTTATAACCTTATAACACGTTACACATTTTACTTCTCTTGTTATTTTTTTTTTTCCCATGCTAAGATAACTCAGTGAGGGCACTTGTCTATTTTTTTGTATCCTAGCACTTAGGATCATGACCAGTACATAGCAGGTACTCAGTAAATATTTGTTGAATGAATGAATATAAAGCAAGAAACAGATCTGGTGAGATGGCAAGAAGAAAAGGGAGAAATTGGGTGAGGGAATTTAACACTGAATGAGCCTCTTAAATTGTGAGCTGCCTGTGGGACATCCTGATAGAGAATTCACAGGGCAGCAGAACTCTGGGTGTAGCTCAGAAGAGGTCAAAGCTGAAAAGACTGGAAATGTATCAGTACAAACCGGCTGAGAGAAGGCAGGAGAGAACCTCAGTGAACTCGAACATTTAAAGGAAAGACAGATGAAGAGGAGCCAGAGAAAAGAATGAGAAGGAATTTTCACAGGGAGAGAGAACAAGAATATAAGAGAAAGAAGTGTTGGAAAAACCAAGGGAAGAAAAGAACTCAAAAGAGAAAGTGAGGAAGAGTGTTCCACATTATATAAAACTGAGGCAAAAGCACAAATGAAAAGAAGCTACTGAACTTGGAAATTAGGTCGCCCCTGGCAACGCTCAAAACACTTTCAATAGAATGGAGGGCAAAGGAGCTTGATTACCGCAAGTTAAAGAGCAAATGGGTCATGGTGAAGATGGGAAGACAATAACTATAGACTGACAAGTCTTCCACAAAGTCTAGCAGTAAAAGGGAAAGCATATGGACAAAGCGAGAAGGAGAAAGAGAAATAATAGAAGTTGCAATAACAATAATATTACCAGTAACATGTATTACTAAAATAACCTTTATACCAGCTATTCTTCTATGCAATTTACAACATTAATTCGTCTAATCCTTATAAAAATCCTAGGAGGTAGATATTATCAATATCCCCATTTTACAGATAAGGAAACTGAAGCACAGAAATGCTAACTCATTTATAAGGACTTGAACCCAGAGAGTTTGGCTTCAGAGCCTAAACTTTTTAAAGGATGGGGTAAGTTCAGTCTGTTTGGCAGCTGAGGGAGAGGAGATAGCAGCATGAAAAATTGAAGATCTAAAAGTAAAAAAAAACAAGCACTAGAAAAAGAATGGCATTAAGACATGAGAAAGAGGTTAGCTTTAAGGGCAGCAGGGACACCTCTGCCTCTGAAGCAGGGGAGACCTGTAAGGATGGGTAGATGCATAAACAAGTGTGGCGGCTGAGAAGTACTTACTGCTGAGAGGCTGTGATTTTGATGGTGCAAACCCTGAGAACAATGGGCACAGGGCTTAAGGAGAGAAGTGGTGTAGCCAATGGACTAAAAACGCCAAAGGACTGTCCCAGAACAATGAAAGTTTGGCAGGGGCTTGAAACCCGAAGTGCGTGATGGAGCTAATCGGCATGGTCCTTTGATGCTTCCCTCACAGTGTCTGGGGGTAAAGGCAGTTACAGTGAAAACAGCTGGTTCGGTTGGTAGAGAACCGGCAATGGGCAGGGCACAGGAAAGAGAGGGTAAGGGGGCAGGGCCTGAAGGGCCGAGAAGAATGGCACTGAACGGACTAACGCAGGGACTCCCAAGTCAGGATCCAAACACTCTCGCTGCCGTGAGGACTGGGCATAACAACCAGAGCCCGTCTCTGAGGCAGGCTGCTGAGGACTTGGGGCAGAGGCCCAGGAGCGGGCCCTTGTGCCACGCAGGGAGGGAAGCTGGTGATGGGCTCTCAGGTGAATAGAATAAAACGTTTTGGAGGGTGACTGGCAACGGCCTCGAGAGTAGCCTCAAGGGAGACGGCGCTACAGGCAGGGAGGTGGGGACGAAAGGGGTTCAGGAACCCTTCAGCTAATCTGGGACTTGGACATAGGGGTAAAATGGGCCTGTGCAAGCAACTCAGAAAGGAGCCATGAATTTAGGGCCCGGGAGTTGGGGGTGAGGAGTGCTGGGAGAGACACCCCTGAGATGGACACTGAAATGATAAAACGTTTATGAGAGAAACCAAGGAGAGCCTTAAAGGGCTCAGAGTCCTTGCTTGGAGTGTGGTTATAAGTAGCTTTCGAGGCCAAAACTCAAGAGCCTTACTAAAGGATTAACCATACAATTATTCCAATTTGGGGAATTAGATTATATCTAAGTCAATTGGGATTTGATATATTTTGTAAAGCCTACTTTAATAGGCTTCAGTTTCCTTTATCAAATTTTCATAGAGAGACTGAAAGTTTGATGTAAGTACGAATTTATTGACATGAATTTCCTTTAGCTATTACTCTAACACAGAGAGGGTACCAAAGAGTTGAAGACAATGATCATAAACCCACAAGATCGGAAGTTTGCAAGATTTGCTCCCTCCCCCTCAAAGAGAGAAAGAGACAGAAAGAGAAAGAGAGCTAGAGACAGAAAGAGAGACAGAGAGAAAGTATGAACAAATCTTTAAAAAAGAATCTGGAGACTGTTTTCAATGATTAAGAAGTAATGACAGTTTGACAGTTTAAGCATTTTTTCCAGAAACATATATCTATTCCATAGATACCAAATTGATTATCATATAATTGAATTTGAAAATATACAAAATATTTGTTGTTCTTACATACTGAAATTAAAACCTAATTTTAAAAAGTGCACAGTAAAAACAGCATAAGGAAACCTACAATATCCATGGTATGTGTATTGTTTTCCATTGTACTGCCGACATCAAATTCTGTATTTGCCTTATTGGTTACAAATATATTTTAGATGTCTCAAGGCCATTTATAACACTGACTAGTTTACTGGGTCCAACATCACTTCGGCTTCCTGGACTGGACGTGGAGTCTCGGCCCTGCAGCTCTGTGCAGCAGAAGCAGCTCTGGAAAGAACAGTCGCCAACCAGCTATTTGAAAACTATCGACTCTTGTTCTTTTTAGAATTTCCCTGTACAAAGAAAAATACCCAACAATAAGAACACAAAATTCCAACAAAAAAAAAAAACAAACTCACATAGTTTATAAACCAAGCTGTCTGAAAGCCATATTTCACTGTGGAACACTTCAGCTTCCAAAAGGGAAGCTAGCTGGTAACTACCACATTGTTAACTTTTATTCAGTAATCACTAAGCAATTTGTTATGTTTCACTCTCTATTTCTATGGACCCTAGCCTTCTAGGGGCTGAAGGTAGGTGATAAAGAAAGAAAAGAAAGCTACTATCTTCGATTTATCAAAACCTCAAACATTCATTTTGTTCTAAAGACAAGGGAGTAAGATTTCATGAAGCTGAATAAAAAAACGGTTAGCTTAAACATGTTTGTTGTTTAAATAAACACCTTTTAAAGGTCTTAATAGGTAATAATTTTGAATACGTGGCAACTAACACCCAATGGCACCGATCATCTGTCAAAAGTAAGCTTAAATACCAGCAGAGAACAAGTTACAAGGAAGATGCCTTAACTTATTCCCAATTCCTCAAATATAGAGATTTGGACTTTACAGTTTTGTCTAACTTTTCTTCTTTCTGGAGAGGCTCACTACTTAGGAATACCTTCTATTAATGATTAAACTCCTATTTTTGGCCAGGTATGGTGGCTCATGCCTGTAATCCCAAGGTGGGAGGCCAAGGCGGGAGGATCACTTGAGACCAGGAGTTCAAGACCAACCTGGACAACATAGTGAGATCCCTGTCTCTACAAAAAATTTTTTTAAAAAATTAGCCAGGCATAGTGACATGTGTTTGTAGTTCCAGCTACTCTGGAGGCTAAGGCAGAAGGATCATTCATGCCCAGGAGTTTGACATTGCAGTGAGCTATGATCACACAATCGCACTCTAGCCTGGGTGACAGAACAAAACCCGGTCTCTAAAAAAATTTTAAAAAAAAGAAAGAAATGAAATCAAATAAATTCCTATATTTAACTTTTAGGTATAAATCCATTTTCTTCATGTAAGTAAAAAATGCTTGCAGAATACAAACACTAAGAGCAAAATAATATCAAACAAATGGTTTAGGATGTTTACTTGGTATCCAATGGAGACAATGTCACCTTAGCCATAAGATGATGCTATAGCAATCTAAATTACTAATAAGCAGTGGGGGCAGGGGAAGCAAAATACAGGGATTATAGAATGATCAAAGAAAGTTTAACAACATAAATTCCAAATTGAAGAAGGGTCTCTTACTCAGAGTTTTATTTAATGACAAGTGTTTTTAAAAATAGCTTAAAAGCTCTGAGAAGACTTGAAAATTCCCTGACTTCTTAAGTAGCCACAATCCAATTACCTTTGGGACAATGAACTTTGTTGTACTCAACATTTACCCTTCTCAATTCAAAACCAAATACTTGGGACTGGCACAGTAGCTCACACCTGTAATCCTAGCACTCTGGGAGGCAAAGGTGGAAGGATCATTTGAGCTCAGAAGTTCAAGACCAGCCTGAGCAAGAGAGAGACCCCATCTTTACTAAAACCAGAAAAAATTAGCTGGGCGTGGTAGGGCATGGTGGTGTGCGCCTTGTAGTCCCAGCTACTCGGGAGGCTGAGGCAGGAGGACAGCTTGACCCAGGAGTTTAAGGTTGCTAGGAGCTAAACTGACACCATGGCACTCTAGCCTGGGCAACAGAGTAAGACTCTGTCTGAAAAAAAAAAAATACTTCTACAGCTCTGGAGACTAAATGTTTTCCTAAAATCATTGCTAATTCTTTTCGATGTTGGATTCTTAAACAGGATTTCTCATATTACCACTAAAATAAATTATACATACCATGAGAAAAACCAAAACATGATCTCCTTAATGTGTGTGCTTTCTACCATTACTAGGAATATAACCAGTGAGTTAGATATTGCTCTGGTGAAATATCGCAGGATCAAAGGGTTAAGGGTGGCATTCTCCAAGAGGATCAACTCCCCACCCCCTACCTCTACGCTCAAGTTTCCTAAAGTACAAATAACTGGAGAACCATAGTAAGGGCCAGATTGGCTGAATACAGTCATCACAGAGACGGCCCAGAGAAGCATCAGACACCCTCCAAAGCAGCAAGAAATCAATAAATATCATGAAACTATGCTGGCAAACAAAATTACATAATGCAGATTCCAATGCATTAACATGATGTATTTTCCAAGGAGACCTCAAATGAGCAGAATGCTGCCTTACACTATCACTAGCAGATGGTAAAATAAAACCTTGGTTCATTCATCTCTCTTTCCTCTCCAGTGCACATAGCAGGAATTCAGTAAATGCCTGCTGGATCAATAAGGGGCAGCAGCAGATCTCAAAGACTGTGAGCTAGAGACAGTAAGTTCCAGCTGGTGGTGGCATAATACTGTTTGAGTTAGGAAAATATGCTAGAAACCTGAGAGGATGCACAGAACTGAGCCCCCAGCCTCCCAAGATTAAGGGCAAAAGACTATATACCTTATGTTACTATAATAGAGAAATGGTCTGTGGATATGCATTTCAACCTAAGCACATCACCCAATACCTACTAACCTTGGTCTGAACAATCAGAGTTTATAGGAAATGAAATCAAAGGAAGTCTCTGGCGTTAAAGGGTAAGACATTCCTAGGTTATATGGATATTTATGAGAATGAATTTTCTAAAAGTTCTTCTTCAACAGTATCATTTTAGACTCATATAATAAAGAGCAATCCCTCTCCTAAGCCCTTTGTGAGTCCCTCTAAGTTTTATAAAACAGTAGCAGAAATGCAAAAGTGCCAAAAAGCAGCAAGTATAGCATTAAAGCCTTCAATATCAGACTTTCTCAGCTTTTAACTCAGCCAAAGACATTTAATTTTACTTTTGGACAAAAGGACAAATGATATTAAGGAAAACGATTTATAAATGCTTTCATCTTTTGCTCTTGAAATGCCTAGCAATGAAATACCTTATGCTAAATATTATATTGCAGAGAGACTACCTCACCTCACCTCACATACCTTACTGGACATCTTGAGCGTGTCAATCTCCTCTCTCTGTTTGGATAATGTCTCGTTCATGCTGCACAGGTGGTCACTCATCATACTTAACTGATCCTCATAACTTCTCTTGGTAGTTGTCAGCTCATCCTAAATAGCAAAGAAAAAGAGGGAAAAAGGAAAAGAGAAAAATAAAAACCCCACTAGGCATACCACTCTGAAGTTTTCATAATTCCTAAAATAATTTGGAGGAGGGAAATTATAATTATCAATAATTTACTGTATATTTCAAAATTGCTAGAAGAGAAGAACAGTAATGTTCCCAACACAAAGAAATGTTTGAGGTGCTAGATATCCCAATTATCTTGATTTCATCATTATGTATCATGTATCAAAATATCACATGTACCCTCAAAATATGTCCAACTATATCAATTGTTTACAATTTCTAAAAATTTGTAAAAGCAACTGATCAAGATGGTCTATTTGATCAATTAGCACGTAGGTTAAGGCACAGGCCAAACAAGAGAATAAAATCAAAAGAAATGGGAAAAAAGTTTTTCTTATCCTTCAAAATATGTTCATAATTTCTTTGCCAAAATGTAAGGGTTTCTTCCTATGCCTGATATACAATTGTAGGAAAAACCAGAGGGCTACATGATCTTTCCAAATCCCCTTGGTTTCCCCAAGCCTTAGATGAGGCCTCCAACCATTCGCACCATCCCACAACCCTCCCGACGGCATCTGGAAGAGGCTCTCTTCCCACCTCTCACTCTCTTCAGCCCCCTAAAATCTAATCCCGTGCTCCTAACTAATCTGATTAACTAATCTGAAATGAGGAGGAGGCGGGTGTTGCTGTGCTGATGTGTTTTCCTTGCTTGGCATCATGTTTTTATCAACAGGGACTTTCTCAAAACAAGGGTTTAAAATAAGGCAGTGAGCAAGGAAGGAGGAAGATTTTGCAGACCTACCTTTCAGTTTAGGTCAGTTTTATGAAACAGGAAAGAGAAGAAACAGCATAATGTGTACAGAACATGCCTACAGCCCACCATGACAGGTATTTACAAGGAAGGGGAAAGAAAGGAGGATTATGGGTAAATAAGCATTATTTAAGCAAACACTAACTATAAAATGATTTAAAATTAAAATCAAGTCAGAGAAACAAACAGCACAACCACTTTTTGCCTGGCATAAGTAAGATGTTTGAAATAAAGTGGTTAGAAAAGAAAGCATGGCTAGAGGTCAAATGCCACTACTTTGGAAAGGAAATTCTGACTTTGCTGCCTGAGAACTTTCAATGAAAAAACATTAAAACTGCTAAGGTAACATTTATGAAGTCACCTGGAGTCTGCTGATGTTCTGACTGGCAAGTTTCATCTCTTCTGTCAATGCCTCCTTGGACTTTTCAGCCAAGGCCAGTCTCTTAGAGAGTGCTCGGCACTGTAAAAGCAGAAAACATTCCGTTACTAGAGGGAGCGTTTTTTTTTTTCTAAAACCAAAGTTGCTTCAGGGAAGGTTAGTAAAAACACTTCCCAAAGCCAAAAGCCATTCATCCATTCCACAAATATCTGTTGAACACCTACAGGCATTGTACCCCACACTGGAGTACACACCGACAAAAAAGAAGTGGCCCTCACCCTCATCATTTAAGTCAGGGAAAAAACATCTACCAACTCAAGCTCATCAGTGTTTTTTTTCTAGCTCTGGCCTGACGATGCATGGTTATAAACAACATAAGAACTTCCTACATTTACCCAGGATCCATTTATAGTTATACTGGATGTAAAAGGAAGTGATTATTTCAAAAGTTATCAGTGGCTTCCACCCATGCAATGTGGATCCTAAGACACTTTTCTTGTGTTTTAAGTCCTTCATTAGAGATCACATTACAGGAACAATAAAAGCTCTGCAGTCCTACCCTACAGATTATGCTCTGTCTACAAGGGAAAAAAAAATGAGTGCAGGACCATAAAGATCCGGGCTCCTTTCTTTGGGGGTTCCACCAAACCTAGACTATCCAGAGACTGAATAGATCAAAAAGAAAAATCCTACTTCACACTATTGTTCAAAGTGGGTATGAGATTAAAAGGATCACTAAACTTTCTGATAAGCCATTGAGACCGACAGGGAGGATCTGCTGAGACATACTTGAATGCTGTGTTGACATCAGGCACTCAGACTATCCATTCCAGAAAAGTCATACAGGGGGTCACCACTTCCTGTTTACAAATGAGGAAAAACTAGGACAATTTAAAAATTCTTGTATCACAATCGTGATAAAGACATTTACTAAAATAAACACATCTCTTGGAAATAAAACAATCTCAAAAATTCCTCAGTTACTCATTCCATTTCTCACAAGAAAATTTCAGGACAGTTCAGCCAACCAAATCAACCACTTCCTATTAAATAAATACCCACTCTGTGCTCAGCACTGAAGCTGACAAAGAGGGACAGAGAGACATGCAAGGCAGAGGTCCTCATAAAGATGCCAGTCAAGTCTGGCACACTTAGGTAGCAGTTAGGGAAGCAAACAATGAGAATACGATTGCCTGCAGCACTGCGTGGCTCAGACAGTGCTACGGCAGTTCCACTGCAAGTCATCCAGTCTGCTGCCCTCCCTGCTTCCTGAATTCCAACAAGCTGTCACTACTGATCAGCTTAGCAAACATGTACGCGATGGCTGCTTGTGAACAACACTGAGCACATGATTTATTTTAGCAAGAAAAAGACACAAAGCCCTTCTGCACTTCTAGCAACTGGCCTCCTATCAACCTCTCCATTTATGCAGTATAGAAGAAAATTACAAACTCAGGTTCCAATAAAGGATGTTATCTTTTCTTCTTCAATTTCTTTAACAATTTTAAACATTATAATTCTCCATTTGCCATCTATAACTGATCTTTTCATGTAAGGTTTCAAATCAGAGACCTTAAACGTACTCCTATATGTTTAACAGCATCCATTCTATCTTGTTTCTTATTCTTTGATATCTGTTCTTTCTTTCCTCATTTTTCCCCCTTCTACTCAATGAATTGTGTATAATTTTATTAATTATATTGCATAGTGCTTTTCTTTTCCTTTTTCTTTAAGCATGAAACAAAGTTTATTGAGGAAAGACAAGATAGATTTACAGAGTAAGAGCAAGATATGTAACAGAAGGGCAAACGGGCCTCTTGTAACAAAAGGCTGCATAGTGCTTTTCTAATTCTTTTAAAGAAATTATTTGGTGAGAGAGGAAACTAACAAAAAGTGAGATTGTACATCTTTTAAAGGTGGAAAATTTTATATTCTTCATTTTATTATTTATAGTAATTAATTTCTATAAACTTATCATTTAGAAATTTAAAAGTATTTTAGAAAATCAGGCATATTTTGCTTTCTAACTTGCCTATATAAAATTTCCTTGAGCTGTGAATGTCCACCTGTCCATAACTCTAAAATAAATAATCTGTAACAAGAATGCTCCAAAACATATGTTATGTGACCATAGGAAAGCCTACCTATAAGTCTCCCAGCTATCTTGCAGTAAGTTAGAAATGACAAATCAGTTTTATATTTATTGAAATAAAGATTTTTGGTTGGTACGTAGACTAATTAATAAGAACTCCAACCAAAGTCATAGACATGTACAGACATAGAACACAAAGACTTCTGTCTTTTAATGAACAGCAGAAGAACAGAACAGTGACCTAATTCCTACAGAGATTAGGAAAAATTTCCAACCTATTATAACTAACTGTCTACTCACCTCAGCATAAAAATGCACTGACTTACTGTCAGCCAGCTGCAATTGAGACGTAAGTTCCACTATCCTTGCCATGTAGTGATTTTTAATTAGGTCTTCACGAGATTCCACATCTGGAACCTAAATAGAACACAAACACATATAAATAAATGCCAATGAGACTAAGCAATTCTAGAAGAAAAAAAAAAGACAACATTTTGTACATTTTCATTTGAAATTTGATAGGAAATCACTGTTTTACTACCCCTCAAAGAAACTTCAGACATGGCAGGTAAACGTACATCCCAAATTTCTTTTATTCAGCATCCTGTCTATCTCAGAATGAAGTTGTAGCTTCAAGAGAACAGAAATGTATTGAAGTACTGGGAAGCCCATTGGAGTCAAGTCCCTTCTTCCAGCTTTGATTAGCCAAAACCCTAACTTTTAAAATCTCCACCTGTCTGACTCCTATGTCCTCCTCTAACTGGAAGAGAGCAGGGAAAAGGGGTATTTATTGGAACCCTAAAAGCTGAACATTCTCGATTTCCCACAAATTATCTTAAGATAATTCTAATGCTCTTAAACATACTAATAATTTAAACTACTTCTATATCGAACAGTTTATGGCCTTTGTCCCAGACAGGTATTTCTACTAGTTATTCTAGCAATGACATACTATTGAGTTTAGTTTAAAAATACACACTGAAGTTCAAGATTACATATACGATAAATAGGAAATCAAAGAATTTACCAATTTACTTGAACTATATTTACCTGTCTGCCATACTGAATGGTAGACTGAATGACTTCAGAGTTCATTTAATGTTTACAAAGTCGCATCTTAGAACATTTCAAAATTCAAACGTGCAAACCTATCTGACAAGCCAAATCTGATTTGGGTTCACGCAGTTTGAGGTCTGGAAAGAGCTACCAAGCATATTGCTGGTGAAGGCCCTGAAAAGCCCTGCTTTCTTGGCTACCCACTGGAAGGACTAACATGGCTCTCAGACGCATGCTGTCTGCCAGCAAGTGGATAGCCAAGCAGAGCCACACCTTGTCAAACTGCCAAGGCAAGTCATCCAACAAGGCAATTACAAAAAACAGGCTATTATTTGTTGGTGACAGCTAAAATAGAACCAGAGAGAAAAGCAACATGGATTCATCAATGAAACGGGAAAACACTGGTTCCACATTTGCTAGAATTGTCAGAAAAAAACGAATGGACCAAGATGGCTTTCGCAGAACTTTGCCAACAAATATGCAGCCAGATATTTACTAACACATAGTATGATGCCAAGCACACATTACCTCACTGTCAGATGTCCTGGTTAAAATCCCAATCTAGAACATAAAGGAAAAAAATCTTTAAAACTGAATGTTTACTTTTCAAACACAATAGGTTTGACAATTATAATATTGTCTCTTCTCAGTTCACAGTTTTACAGAGCACTGTGAGTGCAGTATTAGGAGATCACCCTCACATTGTCTTTTACTACAAGGATGCTATGCATGCAGATAGGTAGCTGCATTCACTATTTCTGCCATGAGGCAGGAACCAATAATAATCATTACTAAATCCTCTGTCAAAATGCTGATTAGCCCATTCTCACTGAAACCCAACAAATCATCTGGGAAGAAAGAAGGAGATCAGCTTTTGACCTCATCTTACCATTTCTATACCTATTTCCAAAGCAATAGCCAAGAAGGGCTAAAGAAAGTTTTTTATGTTTTTTTAATTAAACATTCTGAACAGAAAACACAAATAACAAACATTCTGGCTGAAAGCTCAAGAGGAGAAAGAAGAAATAAATATATTTTGATGTAATGTTATTATGACATTAGTAAGCATTAATTTCATATTTAAATTAATGAAAACAAAAATGTAATTTTAAACACATTAAAGTGCTGCTAGATTTTTAAAATCTTGCTTTTGTGGATTAAGATTTGAAAATCTATCAGAATTATTGAATTCAGGTTATTGTTCAAGGTGGAAGGACATGTGCTTGAGTACAATGACTTAAGGAAACTACTGGAAACTACTGGAAACCACTGGAAGTTTCAACGGATTCTATTAGCCAGAGATGATACTTGATAAACAATTTTCATATAGTCTAAGTAATAGCCTCATGAGTATTATTCTGAACAGTGAGCTGTATATCTATTGAATGTGTGCTAATGAATGCTATGCCTACCTGGATATAAGAGTCTTTTATAAGACCTTTTCAAATAGAAGAGCCATAATTTCATAAGCAGTGAAGCAGAAGTAGCAATTGCTCTTTCTCTTTTAGTTAAAAACTGCTTACAATAACACAATTGTTTAATTTTATATATTCAATTATGACTGCATTTCATGAAATAAACTGCATGGATGCATCTATTCCAACTGCCCACCCTCATCTCTTACTTCTGGGTTATGGTTTGGAAATGCGGTATATAGCATGAAGTCCTTCAAAGGCATGGTATTGTACAAATGGAAGGAAAAGTTTTAACATACATAATTTTAACATTTTGTCATATGCTACTAACAAGAGTATAAACCCATGCAGTCTTTTTAGAAAATAATTTGGCGTTAAAGATCAAGGAACTTGAAAACGTTCATGCCTTTTGACCTAGTAATTCCAACCCTGAGAATACAGCCCAAGGAAATCATCTAACGTGCAAAAAGAATCTCATGCATAAAAATGAGATATTATTTAAAACAGTAAAAATAATAACCAATGTCTAATTATAGGTAAACTAAGGTATATTAGATATGGAATACCATGGAATCAATAAGTTTACATAGAATTTCTAATAACAGGATAAATATTTGTGTATTAACATTATGCTAAAAGATTTGAAATTTTATGTAGTACAATTTCAACCATATATGAAATTTTATAGAAAAAAAGGATAACAGTGGTAGCTTTTTTGGTTTTTTTTTTTTTCTTCTTTTCTTTTTTCTTTTTTCTGCCCCATATGACTTGTAGGAAACAGTAGTAGCTTGGTTATTGATGATAATGTCATCTTTTTCTTCTTTTCTTCTTCTTTATTTTTTAGTTATCTACAATGTACATGTATTATTTTTATACTTAAAATATGTATTTTCTAATTCTATTACTTTTTAATTCCAGCAAAACCCAGAAATTTGTTATTCTGTGCTTCTTCCTTCTTGACATTATTATTTCTTTTATTTTATTTTTAAACAGATGACCTCAGAACTTTCTTGACATTGCTGCTACCTTTTTGCTTTATAATAAATAATAGGTGGCTGAATATTCAAATTACAGTACTAGGTATTTTAATGAAAATAATAAGCATTTAACTTTTGAAATGCTATAGGGTTAAAAATAATAAGTTTCTGTCTGAGGTTACTTTTTCAGCCTCAAAATGCTTGATATCAGGAGGTGGGGCCTTTGGGAGGTGACCTAATGGGATTAGTGTCCTTACACAAGAGAGCCTTTGCCTCTTCCACCATGTGAGAACACGTACAGGGACTGCTGTCTACAAACCAGGAAACAGACCCTCGCCAGACAATGAATCTGCCAGTGCCTTAATCCTGAACTTCCTACCCAACAGAACTGTGAGAAATTAATTTCTGATGTTTATAAGTCACTCTGTTTATAGTATTTTGTTGCAGCAGCCTGAACAGACTGTAACAATGGTGACCACTAAGCACTAGCTTAAAGCCTTACTAAGTGGCATTAAAAAAAGAAAACCGAGGACAACTAGGAAGATACTTACCAGACTGGTGCTCTGAACGGGCTCTGGCACAGCCTTAGCTGCAGCTTCATCCTGGCCAGCAGCATTTGACACGGCAGCACCGTCCTGGGCCAGCCCAGCTAACTGCCCACTACTCGTACTCTTCAGCTTGTCTGCAATTCGCTGGTTTTCTTTCTCTAGCTTGATTTTGGCTAACTGTGCTTCCAACATCCAATGTTCTTTTTCCTGCTCCAGTTTAGAAATCTTTTCTAAACTCTGCTGGACCTTGAAAAGTAACAGAGTTTTGCATTTTAGAGAATGATGCAGACAAAACTCAAGTGGCCAAAAAAAAAAAAAAATTTTACAGAATGTAAACCAAAACTACCTTACAGAGGTAAAAACAAATAGAGTTTGACTCTGGAATAGGGACAGATTTACTAAACAGGATATCCAGAGTACAACCATAAATTGAGAAATTGAACTATAGTAAAACTAAAAAATCTCTACTCATCAATCTTTAAGAAAGTGAGAAGGAAAGCCAAAGAATGAAAGAATCTATAAAGCATGTATGCCACAGAGATCTAATATCCAGAATGTATAAAGAATTCTTGCAAATCAATAAAAAAAAGATAGACAACCCAACAGAGATACAGGTAAAAAACACCACCAACAACAAAAGACTTAAACAGACACTTGAACTATAAACATATAAAAAGGTGTATAGTATCACTAAATATCAAAGAAAAATAATTTGAACAACCTACTTCACTAAAGCTGAAAAAACAGAAAATACAAAGGTAGACATGTTTGTGGAACAATTGGAACTATCATGTAGTTCTTAATGAAAGAAATCAGACCTGACGAAGTATATACAGCATAATTGCACTTAATAAAAAGTTCACTAATGGGCAGCAAAACTAATCTATGGTGTTAGATTATAGGAGAATGGTTATCTTCTGGAGAGAGGAGAGTAGTCACAGGACAGGGGCATGAGGGAGGCTTCTGAGGTCCTAGCAACTTTTTTTAAACGTATACTTTATGTAGAGAAATGTCCTTTTTTTTTAAATCTAGGTACTGATTATATTATTGTGTTCACTTGTGAAGATTTGTTGGGATGCACATTATTGATCTGTATACTTTTCTGTTAAGTATGTTATGCTTTAATAAGAAGTTAAAAAATTTCTAATTCTCAGGGCAAATAAAAGCTTGAGAATTACATAAAAATAATAGCAATCTTATAATGAATTCCAAATGCTTCGCCAACTATCGTGATGAGGAATTACCATGTACCTGGCACTGTTCATGGCACCTTACTCCCATTATCTCACTGAAGGCTCCTTCCAGTCCCACAATTCTTATTTCTCAAAGAGGAAAACTAAGGCTCCCAGCAGCTACACCAAATGGCAGAATCAGGATTTGGGACCCTGTCTGTCCAGCTCACAAGTCTGATTCTTTTTGCTGCGTCACACTGTCTTCCATTGGCTCAATTAATTTTTACAAGAGCCTGAAAGGTAGACATTATCCTCCCTTTTAGAGAGACAAGAAGTGAGGGCCAGAGTGGTAGACTGGCCTGTAGCCAATGGCAGAGTGGGAAAAGCATTAGCTTTGAGGCCAGATAGTTCTGCCACTTACTAGCTACTTTGGGTAAAAGTTGCTTAATTTCTTAGAGCCTTACTTGACTCATATTAAAAAAAAATCCAAAATTAATTTTTAAGGTATTCTACATTTTATTGTTTGTCTCTGGAATTTTGTTTTTCAGGAATTATGTTGTGAATTAAATTTTTAGTTCCAACATCCTACTGCATTAATAATGAAAAGAAAAGTGATATGTTTCCAATGAAAATAAGGTCAGTATGGATAAAATACTGTCTCAGGTGAATTTATTTGTGCTCTCTTTAAAATAAATATTCTCCAAACTAAAAACAAGCCAGATGTTGAAGTGAATGAACCTTTGACAAAAGCTAAATTGGTGTCAGTTTGTACCACCTGCCACCTCCACCCACTCCCCAAATTCAAATGACCACTAAATACTGGAAACTTTTCATTCCTGCTCATTTAAGAAGTGAAAATAACTCACTGAGTCACTAGCCCCTCTCCCCCTTTGTCTTAGTATTTTCGACATTTAAATCTAGTGCCTAAAGAAACAATTACTCATCATGGCCAAAGTGCGTAGATGTTACTTTAGTGCCAATTATAATATCCATTGAATCAAGATAACTTATTTAGAGCATCGACACATTTCTTTTAACAAATTATGTCTACGGTGCTTTTTAGTATGTATTAAACAGTTAATTTTATGTTTACTTATGTAGACTTTTGAATTCCTCTATATATTTTAAACACCTTCTCTAGGAGATTTAACATTTCTGTTCTTTAACAATTTCCATGATTTTTCAAGCACCACACCTGTTGTGCAAGGCCTTCTCGACTTTCAGTAGAGCTGAGAAGGACCCGGCGGTTTGCCAGTGCTTCTTCATAAGGCACAGACTCCAAGAGGGGCTATGGAAAAAAGGATCATAAGAATTAAAAAAATATATATTGTTACCCTACCCTACATCCTACATATATAAATAAGAATGCTAAATGAAGTGTAATAATAAATTCAGATGTATGACAACATATACTATTTCCTTTAATACATGTGAAAAGAAAAATAACTTTTTAAAAGAAAAATAATGAAGAACTTATCACACCAATTATAGACAGTCCTATATTTAGTGTGGTTCAACATCGATTTTCAACTTTAAAAAAGCAATACGTGTTCAATAGAAACCATACTTCAAGCACCCATACAACCATTGTTTTTCACTTTCAGTACAGTATTCAATGTTACATAAGATATTTCAACACTTTATTATAAAATAGAACAGTGAAAAATAGTCAATCCACTAGCAATTAATGGGTCAATTAAATTATTACACATTTATAGAATGAATGCTATCAAGGCATTAATGATAGTAATTTATAGATATAATTTTTCATATATAGAAACATACCCATAACGCATTATAAGAAAAAAGATCCTAAAACAGTGTATGTACCTGGATACACTTTGCTTTTTATAGTATATGTGTATGTGTGCGCTTGCATATATGTTAAAATTTTTTGGATATGGATATACTGTTCTCTAACAAAGAGTAGAGTCTAGCTCACTGATGGACTCTTAAAAAAAAAAAAAAGAGTAGATATTTTTGGCTGGTGGGATTTGGGATGACCATAATTTTCTTAACGTACTGCTGTATCTTCTGATTTTTTCCACAATGACCACATATTATTATATTCAGAACAAATTATGAACATATTTCATTATTTTTTCTGTTTCTACGGGTTTAAGAGTTCCTGAAGTTTGACTGCCAGCCCACTACCTCACCCCACGCACTTGGAACACGAGTTCAGCATAACCTACGGATACAGGCAAAGCTTCTTAGGCGAAGTTTGGGTCTCTGTCATCTTCTCTTCCCTATAGATCCCTCCTAACACTCGTCAACTACCTGTACCCTAAAATTGTATAAAATGTAAACAATATGAACTGTGGGAAAACTCTTGCCATTCTCTGGAATGATTCCTGATTTCTCTGATTTAAATGTTAACAGCAGCTCACAAACCTTTCTCAAAGACTTCATATAGGCAGCAGCTTTTTTCTTGTACTGTAGCATGCATTCGGCTGAAAGAGGACTGATGAATCCACTCGCTGCCTTAGGCCCATAGCTCAGTGAAGCAATGAAATAGTCCACATTGTTGCTATAGAAAGATGCAATCTAAACAAAGTGTAACAAGAAGATAGATTTTGTTTTCCAATAATATATCTAAAATATCTAATAGTTTTTGGAGAAAAGTTTAAAGATGCTGAGAATGGAAATAAATTTTTAACATCTATCCAAAAAGGTCACATTTATTTATTTGAGGAGAACACTTAGACAATGATTTATAATAAAAAGAAGATACGTGTATAAATACTGAGAACAGACTTCCGACATGTCCTATGCTAGACAATATCTATTCTTCCTGAAAACCAAGACTGATTTTGATTTATTCTGTAGGTGACTTTCACGAGCTGTTTACCTCATTAACTTCTGCCACTGCTCTCAAAACATCCATGTTTGGGTTTTTATACTCCATTTGTATTTTAACTTTGAATATTTCATATTCAAACAGAAGACATGACATAGCACCTTGAATATGTAATCTCTACTTAAATTTAATTCTGTAAATCTCAATTTGTGAATTATAAATATGATAGGAAAAAAAGACTGAAAATTTAGTAGACTACCATTTACAGATTTAACATTTGATAAATCTATGCAAGCAGCCACAAAGATGCATGACTGTAATTTGCTGAGCCATGATTTTGAATCTACAGTGCTATGTGAAAAGATGATATAAATAAAAATGTCTGGCCAAATGTCTTAGCTAGAAAAATTATAATCTTGGATACATTAAAGAGTATTCTATTAATATTTTGATAAATTAAAAAAGTGATTTGTGAAAAAAGTATTTGACCTTGGCAAAAACTGTTCAAAAATTAGCAATTAATCACTAATGGTCTGAAAGGTTATATTTTTCATTAATGTTTTACTATGTCAAATGAAATTCTATGTTAGGTAGTATTCAATAAAATGAGCATTCCAAAAATCTTGAGCTATACAGTCCTTGGGAATAATATGAATACATTCAGTGTTTGAATTTAGGCCATGGTAGTATATGCTGAGGTTTATTTTTTTTCCTCTTTCTAATATTTCTACATTTTATATGCATATGGTACACTTTCCTACTGGGTTTAAAAAACAATTACAAAATATAAAATTTAGTTTGATCTAATCACATTAGCTAAATATTAAGCTGACACCAACTAACATTAGTTCAAATACTTATTTTAGTTGGAAACCATTTATAAAAAATTCCAAAGTGAAGATCAGAATCTTTTCTTGAGACAACATCTTAAGTTTTCAGGCAAAGCAAAGCTAAAATAAGCTATGAAATATACAAGCATTTACTATTTCAGAGTTCTCATAAACGGCAGCAAATACAGAAACTCCTATAAAATGTTAACATTCTATTTTTCCAGAAATTTTTTAATTAAATCAAAGTTAGGATTATCTTCAGAAAGCTTCTGGCATGCTCTAGATAAAGGAGGTAAAGGAAGAGGTAGTGGGGTGGTCCTCTAGCTGGGGACTCCTAGACACAGATCTGTGAGCTGACAGAATCTAAAGATAACATGTTATAATTAGGGCCCCAAGCTATAGCAAATGGTCACAAAGACCAGTCCGAGTTTGGGAAGGATGACATTAAATGTCTAACATGATCTATGATCGTATCTCATTAACTCAAACTACTTAAAGAAAATTTGTTTCTGTTATAGTCAACTTGTCAGAAGAAGAATGGTATATAAATACAGATATAGGGGTTAACATTCCCTTGAGAAATTATGTTGAGTCTGCTGAAATAAATGGGCTAAGATAGTTCTAAATATAATCCTTTTGGTTTTATTATATACGGGGAGTTCTCAGAGAAACCTTAATTGTTGAAGGTGTTGATGACAGCCACATAAACATGCACTCTGAGAATATGACTTCTGCTGAAACTAGAATATCCATGATCCAAGGATTTTTAAAGAAACTGCACTTTGGTCAGTTTATAATAAGAATTAAGTGCTTAATGATCAAAATTATTATTACCTACCATTGAGGGTTCAAGAAAAGACACACACTGAAGTCACTTTGAAGTACTTGTTAAGATACAAAACCACAGAGGTAGCATTATCACAACTTTATCAAAAAATCCCCAAAAAAAACTAGGAGGGAAAAACCCAAAATATTAACAGAGGTTGTACTGGGGTTTTTTGTTTGTTTTCTTTTTCTGTATATTCCCAATGTTCTATATGGCAGACCCTAGAGGTACACAAGGATATGTATTATTGAGACTATTTATTAATAGAAACTTCATACTATCCAATATTGCATCAAAACATCAACATTGAATCATCTAGCCACACAACAATGCTAAACAGTCACTATCATATTATTTTATTTTATTTTAGAGACAGGGTCTCACTCTGTCACCCAGGCTGGAGTACAGTGGTATGATCACAGCTCACTGTAACCTTAAATTCCTGGGCTCAAGCAATCCTCCCACCTCAGCCTCCTAAGTAGCTGGGACTATATGCATGTGTCACCATGCCCGACTAATTTTTTTATTTTTTATAGAGACAGGGGTGTCTCTACGCTGCCCACACACTGGTCTTAAACTTCTGGCCTCAAGCAATCCTCCCACCTCAGCCTCCCAAAGCACTGGGATTACAGGTGTGAGCCACTGCACAGGCCCATATTGTTTTAAATATTGGGTAGGAAGGGCAGAAAAGGAAACAACTTTATTTTACAAAAAAGCCTCACATTCCAAAACCCTTTTACAGATCAATTTTCCTATGTCATTCAAGAAAAAAGAAAAAAATGGAGCACACATAAGAAACTTAACATCAATATAAGTCAGAGAATAATTACCTTTCCTGCTCCATTTGTTAATGCCACTACTGATGAGAGGATACAGTCATTAGTTGTTATCAGCTTTTGTGTTGTTGTTGGAAGTTCATGCTCTATTGTAGCTTTTTGACTATAATGTTTGGAAATATCTATAAAAGCAATTAAATGAAAACTCATTATTATCTATATACAAGTTGCATACAAATAACCAGCTTGTTCACTTTTCATATCTACTTTTACAAATTTATAAAGTAAATCTGACAGAGAATGGTCCCAAGTATCAGAACTGTCACAAATCCACATGGAAAGAATGGAGAAAAGTGAGGGTTTCTTAACACCATCTTGGCTGTCTTTTCTATAACCACCAGCTTGTAGGTTTGATGCTTTCTCATCTGAGTATTAGCCCTTATTCTAACATCGGGTAAATGACCTTGACCAGTATTTATCAGTTAAAAACTACTGCTTTGACAGTCTAGCAAACCTAATGAGAAATTATCTTGTACTTACATAAGCAACCCAGGAGGCTGCAATAGAACAGCCGACACAGGAACAATTCTTGGACCGTAGCTAGTTTGCTAGTATACACCCTAACTGGCAATGAGACATGTCTGCTCAGCCAAATAAGGATTGGATACTCCAGTGTCTGGCCTCCTGTGCTACTGCCTCCAGTCCAATAATATTACAATAAAGGCATAGAAGAGGCTTAAATTTTAAAAGGTTAAGAGAAATTCTTAACTTTAAGGTGAGATTGGCTAAATAGCTAACCTAAGCTTTGCAGTTTTCTGGGTCTCTTAGAGATATAATAATTCTGTCCTAGAAACAAGGGAAAATGGGAGAATTATAAAAATAATGTTGATTACAAGGAAGGGTAATTATATTTTTTAAATATAAAGTGTTTACAATACATCCTCCTTTGAATTTATCAGAATATTTTAGTTAGAGAGCACTAATTATCATTACGAACAAAACTAAAAGTAAATCACAAAACACAGAAATTAACTTTTATAGTAGGTGTGTATGTAGAGAATTTCATTTATTCAGAATCAAGAAATTTAGTTGATTTTAGACTACAGATAATTAAAGGGTCAAATAAGACTATTTGGAAAGAAATAGTATTTGAGATTTAACCTGATATGATCATGATATGTTAAATCAAAATTATTATACTATGTCCTATGAACAAGATTATTTTTACTAAAATTTTAAAACTAGGAAATTTTTTAATCAATTAATACATATACTTATATATACTTTTATATACTTGTATATGTGCACCTTTAACTTAAGATAGTTTTAGATTTATAGAAAAGTTACAGAGAGTTTCTCTATACCCCTCAGCCAGTTTTTCTTATTGCTAACATTTTATATTACTATGGTATAGTTGTCAGAGCAAAGGAACCAACCAATTAGCACATTACTATTTTTTTTTAATTTTTAATTATTATGGGTACATAATAGGTATATATTTTTATAGGGTGCATGTGATGTTTTGATACAAGCATGGTACACTGCTATTATGTTCAATATATTTTTTAAAAGAAATGATTATCCTCTATATATTCATAAGATATCCAAGTGTGTAAAAATTCAATTAGAAGGCTGGATGTTTTTTTTGTATATTGAACGTACTAGTCCCTAAAACAGACATTTTCTTTCAACACATCACAGATAGTTTTATTGAATATTTTACTGGAAGTATACAATGTTGTAATAATACAACTTGGTTGGTAGGCAATCTTGGTTGACTGGTAGGTAATTCAGGTACTTACGAAAGAAGTACAATGTACTAAGAACAATGCCATTCTAGTTTGATTATAATCATTCTCCTAATGGAATTGTTTACTCTTTATTTAGTCCAAATATTTTAATTATTTAGGCTGTTCCTCGACATTAAATTTTAACTCCAAAAAAAATACAAAGGAATCATGTGATCTAGACCACAGATTTATTTTTCCTTTTGTATTTCCTGTGAGTCTACCTGCTTTAGACCTCTCTGTGGCTAAAAATGAAACAATTCTCACTTAGAATATGACTATTTAAAAGATGAATTCATTCCCATTTTAATTTCATGTAGGATACACATTTTTATAAATCCCTCATTTTACACTGAGAGCGTACCAACCAAAAGATTGAGCATCCCATATCTGAAATGCTTGGGACCAGAAGTGTTTCGGATTTTTTCAAATTTTGGAATATTTGCATTTACTTAATGAGATATCGTGGGGATGGGACTCAAGATTAAACATGAAATTCATTCATGTTTCACATACACCTTATATATGTAGCCTGAGGGTAATTTTATACAATATTTTTAATAATTTTGTGGATGAAATAAAGTTTTGACCGTGACATGTCACATCACGTGAAGTCGGGTATGGAATTTTCCACTTGTGGCGTCATGCTAGCATTCAGAATGTTTTAGATTTTGAAGCATTTCAGCTTTTGAATTTTTGATTAGGGATGGTCAACATGTTTCACCATAGGAAAATTTTAAAAACAAAAAAGCCTATAGCCACAGAGGGACTTGTGGTTTCGGTGGTATGGTTCTAGGCTAAGTAAAGTTCTGGAATGGAGGACTTAGCTAAGTCTTAGCTCCTCACATCAAAAGTGGCACAGGAAAAAAACCACCATCTCTTATAGTTTTCCATAGACCAGACTAAGTTCTGCAGGATTGGAGTTGAATATTGTCAACTGCCACCCTAGACTGTCTATTCAACATGTGACTTTCGAAACCAGGGCTAGCTCCAGAAGTACAGTGACTTTTAAAGTTCCTTATAATTGAAGATAAGAAACAGGAAGGCCCACCCTCCAGACTGAATGGTAAAGTGGTGCCTGGTAACCACACTGAGACCAAGAATGAAACCCAGTGTCTCAGCCTATGTGTCAATCTATAAGAGGACCCCAAATACCCACCTCTTCCCCATGTTATATAACATAGTTTTAAGTTTTTAAAAGTTATTTTCTGTGAAATTAGTAACTGGTCACTGATTGTTTAACTAACTACCACAATGAATCATCTAGGTACCCAGGCTATTTCCAACAGCCCTGCCCTCTCCTCCTTCCCCTCTCCTAACAGTTTCTAAAAGAAAAAGAAAGGGGAAAACCCAGAAACAATGCAAAGCTTTAGATCAGTCAGGACTAAGAATCACTGGCAAAGAAGTACATGAAATGTATTAAAAGATTTCCCTCTGCCCTACAGCAGACTATATTCTTAGGAGCACAAAGGCAATTGAAAATTGACCAAGGTTTGGCCGGGCGCGGTGGCTCACGCCTGTAATCCTAGCACTCTGGGAGGCCCAGGCGGGCGGATTGTTTGAGCTCAGGAGTTCGAGACCAGCCTGAGCAAGAGCGAGACTCCGTCTCTACTAAAAATAGAAAGAAATTAATCGGACAACTAAAACTATATAGAAAAAATTAGCCGGGCATGGTGGTACATGCCTGTAGTCCCAGCTACCCGGGAGGCTGAGGCAGAAGGATTGCTTGAGCCCAGGAGTTTGAGGTTGCTACGAACAAGGTTGACGCCACGGCACTCTAGCCCCGGCAAAGGAGTGAGACTCTGTCTCAAAAAAAAAAAAAAAAAAAAGGGAAAATTGACCAAGGTTTAAAAACAGACCTTCATTTCTTAAGGCTATGCTGAATAAGATAGGACTTAAAACAGGCATTTAGACATTAAAATGCACAGGATGGTGGAAAGTTAGTGTATTTTTTCTGGGGACGTTAAACCCTGACATTCTCAATTCCTTCATGCTTGGCCTCTAACAAGATCAAAGTATTTTGCTAAATGCCTCTGAATAGCATGTCTGGCTTGATAAAACTCACATACCTGTCTGAAGTCAGTGTAATGTATTTTTGGCCGAAGTACTCTGCACAAGGACTTCTCTTTAGCACTTTGTTTACCTTCAGCAATGTAGCAGATGGGAAAAGCAGAAGGCAGTGAGCTGTGCACTTCGACATAATCCAAATGCTACTGAGCCTTATCTGGGGTCTATTACACTTGGCAGTGTTTGTTTAAATCTTATTCCAGCACATCTGAGAAAGTGGAGTGAAGGTTTTAAGTTTATTTATGTTCTTTTTCAAGGCTTACCTTTCATGACATCATGAAACCCATGCAGAGCAGCACCAACATTAGTTAAGACAGAACTGTAGTTTGTCCGAAGGAGTCCATCTGGCTCTGTACCTAGGAAACCAAAATCACAAACCTAAGCATTTTCCTGAAAAGGGGACCGCCCCTATATCTTCTCAGGCGGAAGACAGAGAACGAAGACTACTTGTAGTATGCTGGAAATAATGGCTCTTAAAATCTTTCTAGATACATTCAGATATAATAGTGATAAATACAGACACATCTAAATGATTTGCATCTCCCATGTCCACAAACATTTTTAATGGTTGACAATCAAAATTAAATTGCTAAATAGGATTAAGTCTTCATCATTCATTCATTCATTCATTCACTTATTTATTTAAGATACAGGGTCTCATTCTGTCACTCAGGCTGGAATACAGTGGCGCAATCATAGCTCTCTAACCTCAAACTTCTGGGCTCAAGGGATCCTCTCCGCCTCAGCCTCCTGAGTAGCCAGGACTACAGATATGCACCATCACACCCAGCTAATTGTTTTTTATTTTTTTGTAGAGATGGGATCCAGCTATGTTGCCCAGGTTGGTCTCAAACTCCTGGCCTCAAGTAATCTCTTGTCTCGGCCTCCTAAAGTGCTGGAATTACAGGCATGAGCCACCATGCTTGGCCTTCTTTGTAAATTTTTATCTTGTTACCATATAACACATTTCTGATTTTTTATCACTCCCTACACATTATTATTTTCTGAACAGTACTAAAACACTCTTATTCAAACATCAGAGAGTTCCATTTCTGCCATGAGAAGCATGAGGAGCTCTGAGGACCAGCTCCCCAGTGAAATTGGTGAAAATTCAAAAAAATCCAACCATTTAAAGTTTAAATGGTTCTAAAGGCATACAGCCAATAAGAAATATTTACTCAAGAAAACCTTTAACCAGCCGGGCGTGGTGGCTCACGCCTGTAATCGTAACACTCTGGGAGGCCGAGGCAGGCAGATCATTTGAGCTGAGGAGTTCAAGACCAGCCTGAGCAAGAGCGAGATTTCGTCTCTACTAAAAAAAATGAAAAGAAACTAGCTGGACAACTAAAAATATATATACAAAAAAAATTAGCCGGGCATGGTGGCACATGCCTGTAGTCCCAGCTACTCAGGAGGCTGAGGCAGTAGGATTGCTTGAGCCCAGGAGTTTGAGGTTGCTGTGAGCTAGGCTGATGCCATGGAACTCTAGCCCGGGCAACAGAGTCAGACTGTGTCTCAAAAAAAAAAAAAAACAAGAAAATCTTTAACCGACTCTGTAAGAATAGAGAGAATCTGTGGTATGTGAACCAAGACTCACTTTCTCCCTCCTTCTCCTCACTAGATCAGGAAGATGGAAACCCCATTCCCAGTAACAGGTAAAGCCAAGAACACAGGACTCCCTCTCTCCCAACCCCTAGCTGGAGGACTGGATTTCTCAATTTGCCCCCAGCTACTTGTCTCCCTGACTAAGTTCTGGACAAGAGCAAGACAAGAGGTGGGGGAGGGTTCTCTTCTTTCATTGAGCACCCACCCCTGGGACAGAGGCTCTACCTTGGGCATGGTGCTGCTGAGAAAACTAGGGCCCCAATAACCCCTGCCCCAGCCCATCAACAGGGGTTCCACACTGAAGAAGGCAGACCAAGGAGACCAGAGACTGATGTCCTTCCCTCCAACACCAAGCACTCAGCTCCTAATAAGAGGGTGTCGCTCACAGAGAAGTGCTGCCACTGTCCCCACCCCAGCACCAGAACTATGGCTCAGAGATTTACCCCAGGGGATAAGTAAGCTTTAAAACAAGAGCTTTGAATCTCTTCTCAAAGGAATTGATTAATTTGCAACAAAATGTGGATAAGTTCAAGCTTAAGGGTACTCTCTCAAAAAAGACCTGGAGCTATGGTGAAAGCAATTAAGAGGAAATTGACAGATTCCTTAGAGATGTAAATTAAACTCTAGTCTGGCTGGTTTATCAGAGAGAACCAGGGACAGAAACAGCTAGGAGGAGCCTTCCTGGGGTCAGAACAAATGTCAAACACTGACCTCAAAAACTATACCTGTGAAGTATATGCTAGGTCCAAACTATACCTGTAAAGGAGTCCACATTTAATTGATTCCATCTGTGGACATGTTATGTTCCAAGGCATTTTGAAACAAGAAAGCAATCAGCCAGCAATTAGTGGAGCTTAGGGAAGGAGACACCACTATTGTCCCAGGGTGACCGTGAGCATTCCCAAGGCTGAACTCTCTGAGAAGCAATACCACCATGCAAAATTTATGCTCTGAAAACTAGAAAATAGCATTTAAAAAAATTAAAGAAATCTTGAAAAAGAACAAAATAGGAGAAGTCACACTTTCTAATCTCCAAATTTACTAGAAAGCAATAGTCATCAAGACAGTGTGGTGCTGGTATAGGACAGACATATATTTAGATCAATGAAATCGAACTGAGAGTCCAGAGAAATAAATCTATACACCTATAGTCAATTGATTCTTGACAAGGGTGCCAAGATCATTCAATAGGGAAAAAATAGTCTTTTCAATAAATGGTGCTGGGACAATTGAATAGCACATGCAAAAGATGAAGTTGTACTCTTACCTTGCACCATATACAAAAATTTAACTTAAATGAATCAAAACCTAAATGTAAGAGCTAAAATTATAAAACTCTTAGAAGAAAATATGGGGAAAATATAGAATGAAATAACTTCAGATTTGACAATGGAGTCTTAAATTTGACATCAAAAGCAAGAGCAACTAAAGAAAAAACAGAAAATTGGACTTCATCAAAATTAAAAACTGTTGTGTTTCAAAGGACACTACCAAGAAAATGAAAAGATAACCCACAAAATGGAAGAAAATATTGTAAATCATACATCCAATAAGGGACTTGTATCTATATTAAGAATTCTGACAATTTGATAATAAAAAGACAATTCAACTGAAAAATACAGAAAGGACCGCAATAAAAATTTCTGCAAAGAAGGTATGTGAATGGCCAATAAGCACATTAAGAGATGTTCAACATCACTAGCCATCAGGGAAATGCTAATCAAAACCACAATGAGATACTACCTTCTACCCACTAGGATAGCTAAAATAAAAAAGTTAGATAATCGTGTTAGTGAGGATGTGGAGACACTGGAACCTTTATACACTGCTGGTAGGAATGTATGAGGTTGGTGCAAAAGTAATTGCAGTTTTAGCATTGTTGAAATTTGCCGTTTGATATTGGAATGCAATCTTAAATAAATGTGGTTGTGTTATACATCATTTTAATGCGTATTTCTTGCTTTATGTTTTTTGCTATGACTTGTTACTTGCTGTTTATTTTATATTGATTTTAGACTATGGAATTGATGTTAGACAAAAAGCAAATTCAAGCGATTTTCTTACTCAAGTTCAAAAGGGGTCATAAAGCAGCCGAGACAACTTACAACATCAACAACACATTTGGCCCAGGAACTGCTAACGAACGTACAGTGCAATGGTGATTCAAGAAGTTTTGCAAAGAGCCTTAAAGATGAGGAGCACAGTGCCCAGCCATAGGAAGCTGACAATGACCAATTGAGAGTAATCACTGAAGCCAATCCTCTTACAATTACAAGAGAAGTTGCTAAAGAACTCAATGTCGACCATTCTAGGGTCATTTGGCACTTGAAGCAACTTGGAAAGATGAAAAAGCTCGATAAGTGGGTGCCTCATGAGCTGACCAAAAATCAAAAAAATCATTGTTCTGAAGTGCCGTCTTCTCTTCTTGTATGCAACAATGACAACAAACCATTTCTCGATTGGATTGTGACATACGATGAAAAGTGGATTTATATGACAACAGGCAATGACCGGCTCAGTGGCTGGACTGAGAAGAAGCTCCAAAGCACTTCCCAAAGCCAAACTTGCACCAAAAAAAGGTCGTGGTCACTGTTTGGCGGTCTGCTGCCAGTCTGATCCACTACAGCTTTCTGAATCCTGGCAAAACCATTACATCTGAGAAGTATGCTCAGCAAATCAGTGAGATGCGCTGAAAACTGCAACACCTGCAGCCGGCACTGAAAGGGCCCAGAAAGGGCCCAATTCTTCTCCATGACAACGTCCGACCGCACGTCACACCACCAATGTTTCAAAAGTTGAACGAGTTGGGCTACGAAGTTTTGCCTCATCCACCATATTTACCTGACCTCTCGTCAACTGACTACCAGTCTTTCAAGCATTTCGACAACTTTTTGCAGGGAAAACGCTTTCAAAACCAGCAAGATACAGAAAATGCTTTCCAAGAGTTCGTCAAATCGGAAAACACAGATTTTTACGCTACAGGAATAAACAAACTTATTTCTCATTGGCAAAAATATATTGATTTTAAGGGCTCCTATTTTTATTAATAAAGATGTGTTTGAGTCTAGTTATGATGATTTAAAATTCAGTCTGAAACTGCAATTACTTCTGCACCAACCTAATAAATGCAACAGCACTTTGGAAGACAGTGCAGCAGTTCCTCAAACAGTTAAGCATGGAGTTAACGCATGATCCGGCACTTCTATTCCTAGGTACACCCAAAAGAAATGAAAAGATATGTCCACACAAAAACTGGTACATTCATATCTATGGCATCATTATTCACAACAGCCAAAATGTGGAAATAAGCCCAATGTCCATTACCTGACAAATGGATAAACAAAATGTAGTACATCCATAAAACAGAGTATTATTCTACAATAAAAAGTAATGAGCTAATACATGCTATAATGTGTATGAATCTTAAAAACATTATGCTAAGTGAAAGAAAGCAGTCAGAAAAGACCACATATTTATTATATGACTCCATTTATATGAAATGTCCAGAGTAGGCAAATAAATAGAAAGTAGATTAGTAGCTGCTTAAAGGACAGGGAGGGCAGGAGTGGGGAAATATGAGGTGACAGGTAAAGGACATGGGGTTTCCTCTTGAAGTGATTAAAATGTTCTAAAATTGTAATGATGGTGCACATATCTGTGAATATACTAAAAACCACTAAATTATACATTTTAAATTGGTAAGTTGTATGGTATGTATATTGCATCACAATAAAGCTGTTTAAAAAAAAACAAAAAAAATCAGAGTACCAGGAAAACCATGACATTCTTTAAAATGTCATTTACACTAAGGTCCATTCAGTTACTTCAAAATACTTTTTTCAAGTTAGGCCAAAGGGAGACAAATGGCATTTTTACTACTAAAGCTCCCATATGATATTTGTTGGAAAATTGCTACAAATTCTTATGATTTGTCCCTCCTCATTTAAAAAAAAGGAAGGAGAGAAAGGGAATTAATAAATATTAACTATATATTAAAAATTAATATTTAATACACATTCAATGTCTGATATTTTACATTCTTAACTTCATAATCACAACATTTAACTCTATTTACAAACAGGAAAACAGAAGTGCAGAAAGGTAAAGTGTTTTGCCCAAGGTCATAAAGGTATAAAGGGCTGGAGGATTTAAATTTGAGTTTTTCTGACTCAAGATCCTGCGCTCCTCTCACTCTACTAAGCTAAACCATCTCCCTATTCCGGCTTCTTGTACTCTTAAGTCCTTCAAGTTGAACCATGAATAACGGACTTACTTGGCAAGGCGAGAAGAGCAATATAAGTCTGCAGCTTCTCAAACACAGCTGTCATCTTTTTCATGTCCTGGGACAGCTCTAGATTCCTGGCTCTTAATGCGGATGTGCAAAGAGAAGATTCACATTCTTCTTCTAAACTAGGAATGGGCATATTTTTAAGATGTGAGCATCCTGAATGATTTTCAGTTAGCTATTAGAAACCATTTAAATTTTCAAACAATGATATCCAAAGAGAGACATGCAGAAAAAGGAATTTGATCTCATTTACATGGTTCCATTTTTTACATCATGAAACACATGCTGCTTCCTATAAATGCCAATGGAGTATCAGAGACTGAATGGAAGAAGCAGCAGCACAAAAACATTAGAATGTTTTTAATATTTTAAAGATTAAAAATCCTTAATATTTACAAGAAAAAAATATTTCATGGACTGAATTCCTTAAGAGAATTAATTACACAGGAACTGGTATTATTGCCACTGACACTAACAGAGAGAATCACTAAAAAACCTTTTTGAGTATATGTAGTTTTTCAAATGCCAAACCGACTGGAAAAAACAATCTAGAGGCTCAAATTTAAAAGTAAATGTTTAACATTCATAAAACACATTTTATCATTTTCAACTTTAAATAGTTACATGGGAAAACTTAATTATAAGGTTAAAAAAATGTAGACTCAACAGTGTTAATGAAAAAATGTGGAGGTAATCAAGTAAAAAAAGCTTTTTACAGAAAGCCAGAAAAGTTAGCATGGAATCTTAATTATATCCATTCTCTCTCTCTCTCACCACTTCTCTTCTACTTTGTTTACAGCAGACAGCTTCATTCCATTCTAAGCCCATTTACTACTAAACAGTAGGTCATCTTGTCAATTAAAGTGGTATTTTAACCAAGGCCCCCCAAATTGCCTAAAAACATAAATAACTCATGAGGCAGAGCTGAAACCATATTGGATAGAACATTAACATTCCACAAACAGAAATCTTAGATCAAGAAAGGATTTATCCAGTGTTTTTAAAACTGTAATCATGAAAAAAATGAAGATAAAATAAAAATGCATAAATTTTTCCAATAGTAAATACTTTTGTAATGATTTTTAAACAGATTCTTCCTAAATATAAGCCAATTGAATAAGGTATATTCAATTTTAATGTTAAACTTCTAGAGTCAATTTTCAAAAAAAAAAAAACTTTAATTATACTGAACTATAACATATAAAGATCTAAATGAAACTATAATTCATAATTATTACTGTAGGTCATAATTCCCAGATTCCTAAAGTCCTAACACATGAACAAATCATAGAATTTGGTTACTGAAATATCCTGTTAGGTTAGAATTAGGAAATAGGATGTCTCTTAACACATATTAATTTTTTTAATAATGAAATTTTGTATTTTTGAAAAGCTAAAACTTACTACTTTAGTTTTACAAGGACTTATGAACTATAATTACATATTTTCAATATCTGCAAATGATTAACCTACATCTTTTCTAAATCTTATTTTACAATATACTGTAATAAATATATCCTTATTTTTCTTATGTTCCAGATACATTATTCTTTGATTTTTTTTTTAAAGGCTAAATCTTCAATGAAAAGATTTAGATAAAATAGCAGTCTTGGTAGTTTTAGACCAAAAGCTAACTTACAAGCAATATTATCAAATTTCCAGTAACATATATTATTTTTTCTGCCTTTCCAGAAATATATCAGGTAGAAAGATGAAAGATTACTAAATGGCATATCCTATAAGGGCTAAAGTTTTTTGTTTATAACTTAAATAAGTCACTAATAATAAACACAAGAATACATCTTTTCAGAGAAACCTAAGGATTATAGATCCAAATGTAAAGTTCACTATTATAACTCCCACCTAGATGTTTATTTACCACAAAGGGAAAGTAGGAACCACAGTACAGAACTACCGAAAAACTGTAGCTGACAGACTACAATTCCATTTTCCTACATACAAGTTTATGCTATTAAACTATCCTTTTCCTCTTCACAAAAGTCCGAATCAGCTGATCACAAAGGCACATATTACTATTTCATTAACTCCACAGCAGATCAAGTTACACCCATAATTCCCCAAGCTCTTTGACCTCTAGGGGTAAGTACCTTTTTAACTGATAAGGAAGAATCTTCCTAAGAAAACATATGTAGGAGGTTAAATGCTCTGAAAAAGTTTTCAATTTCACAGTTGTCTCCTGGAAAAGAAAAATAATTTCACAGTTTAAAAGTGCTATTGAGCAAAGAGGAATTCCCAGTTTCCAGAGGTATTAATAAAACAAGGAAGAAAATTACCAGAACAGTCACAGTATCCTCAGTGATACTTTCAAATAAATGAAGCATTCCTTCCTCAAGAGGGCGGACGTAGGACGCATTTTCATGAAGGTACTGTGAGAACTAAACAGGAGGGAAGGAACTGTGAATTAAATCACTGGAAAACAACAAACATTTCTAAATGAACCCACTGACTTAAAAACCTAAATTCTTTTGGAAACTTTTCCTGGAAATTTGGCTTTTACACAGATGCTCCCCTCTAATAGTCCCAGATAATATCCCCAGGTCCCCATACCATTCCAAATTGAGGAACCAGAAGAGGGTGACACAATTAACGAACAGGATCAGAGGAAATGGGGAGGGACACAGCGTTACAACGCAGCACCAACACGCCAGTTTCCCTGAGCACCTGCTTCTCCATAGGGTCCCAGTTTAAAAATAAATTTTTTTAAGATTTGAAAATCAAAACTATGTAACACAGATTTTTGTGCTACGTACCTCATTTTCAAAAAACAAGCCTATTCATGACAATTTCTTATTTTACTGTATACAATATTCAGGGTTAACAAATTTCAGGAATGTATTTATCATCAAATGAGGATATGAAAACTTTTATAACTGTCACTGATACCTTAGTATTTACAAAGGATAATACAGTATAAAGAATAGATAGAGAAAAAAAGGCCTATAGGCATTTAGACAATTTAGAGGTAAAAAAGGTAATTTCACTTATGAGATATTTCAATTATTTAAGTATTTTATAACAGCTGAAATTCTGATTTCTCAGTATAGAAGTATAAGATTTCATTTTGAAGAAATGTGATTCAACTGAGTCCACTGCAAACTACACAGATATGTGGCCCTGGGAAATTCAATCTCTTTTGGCTTTAATATTTAAAGCTGTAAAATAAGGTGAACTCCAGTCTTACAGGTCTAAAGGTCTACTTCATGATTCCATGAACAAGTTTAAACACTCTGGTCCTCTTTTAACAAATGGTTTCTGAATCTCCTTTAATATTACAGACTTATTAGAAAAACCAGAAAAGGCATTTCATAGGCCAAAGCACCAAAGGTAAAATATTGAGAAATATATGAACTCCAAAATAATAAAGTGTTTCAGACAAATTAAGATTAACATTTGATTCTCACTATGTGGGTATAATATGGCAACAAGCTAAAATAAAATTTCAACAATGGACAAAGAACCAGTATTGGGTAGAAAATATTTTTTGATATTATAGAAAGTAGTAAAGAAACCATAACTACATTACAGTACCATTTTCCCTATCCAGGTCTTCTGAAAGCTTTTTGCCACAGTGATATTAAAGAACATTTCAAAGCTCCAAAGTTTAATTTCTATAGATTTAATTTCTATAGATTTGTGGAGCAAGACCAAAATTGATGAAAATCAAGCACCTACTGAGGGCTCCCTATGTGTAACAGTGACAACGATAAGAGCTAAGCTTTACTGGGTGCTTACCACATGCCGGGCATATTCTTAGTGCCCCACATGTATTATCTTATTTAAATTTCACCCATGCATATCTCTGAGGTAGGTATTCTATTCCCCACTTTAAAGATGAGGAAACTGAAGCACAGAGAGATTAAGTAAATTTCCCAAAGGGATATAACTGGAAAGTGGCAGGCCTGGACTGGGAACCTCAGAAGTCTGACTCCAGAGTCCAAGTCTTTGCTACACTAACAGGCACTTAGGAGATCCATGGACATAAACACTTATTCAAACCCTGGAAACACTGCATGATGCACAAAAACAAGTGGGGAAAAAGAAACTGGTTAAGTAGGAAGAGTGGCATGATTCACTTCAGACTACCACTATCATATTATGAGGTACCTAGAGCACAGCTCCCTCAATGTCCCCCCTGAGGGAGCCAGCTTCCAAGATGGCCCCAGGGATCCCCACGTCCCAGTATTCTTGGCTTTGTGTACTACCCTCTTACATTGTCTCAGGGTTGGTCTGTGTGACCAATACAATATGGCAGAAGTGATGGTATGTGACTACCTGGGCTATGTCATAAAAGGCATTGTGGCTTCCACCTTGCTCTTTTTTGGATCACTTGCTATGGGGGAAGTTAGCTGCCATATCACGAGGACACTTAACATTACGGAGAAGTGCAGGCAACGAGAAACAGGCATCCAGCCAACACCCAGCACTAACTCACCAGGCATGTGAGTGAGCCACCCGGGAAGCAAACCTCCAGCCCCAGCAACATCATAGCTGAAACCTTGTAAGGGACTATGAGCCGGAAACCCCCAGCAAATTACCTCCTGAATTCTTGACCCACAGAAACTGTATGAGATAGTAAATGTTTGTGGTTTTAAACTACTAGGTTTTGAAGTAACTTATTACATAGCAGTACATAATTAATATACTCACTAACATTTATTTTATCCTTTTCAGTTAAATGAAATTTTTCAAGCTACCTTAAATCTTTTTTTAGAATTAGCTAGGGAGAAAAAAGGAAAGAAAGGAGCAAACTTTAATAGGCCCCCCAAAATAGCACATGGACTGAAGTGACATTTAAACCCTATTTAAACCTCACGAACCCTGAAAATGCCCTCCAAACTCAACTAGACAGGCAGTTTGACTCCCATTCCACAACCCAGCAGGAAGGGAAAAGGTGAACTCCACTACACAGGTTGTTTCACTTTTAGACATGCCCAGTGACGAAAGTTACATAGTGAGTACAAACAGGAAGACCAAAAAATGGCAATAAATTAACTTTTCCAATAATAAAATGCCACTTTTCATTACGTCATCCCCTGATCAAAAAGCTACAAAGGCCTCAATTCTATAAACAAAGTGGAGGTCTGTGCCTTAGCTTGCCTTAGGGATCTTTCAGAACCTGGAGCCATTTTTTCTCTTTTCATCCTTACCTCCTTCCCATTCCTCCCCTTCCAGCACTTCGCGCTCCAGCCAAGACAGTTTGTTCATTACTCCTTCCCCATCCCTATCCCCATCCCCACAGTCCCTATGCTTTCCTGCTCCATGATTTTACTCATGACTTTTCCTCTTCCGAGGAGAAAAAAAAAATCCCGATTCTCTCCTCTTATTCAAATCCTGCTCATTCTTCAGGGCCGACTCAAATCCCTGAAGAATCTTCCCAGACATTACAACCAACAGCAATCTTCCTCCCAAGTGACCTCATACCACTTACTGGCCACACCTCTCACTCACACTGAGGTCTTTTAACAACTCCTCTAGTGTTTAATTTTTTAAGAATCTACATTTTTGTCACATTTTATCTTGAAGGTAAAAACTATTTTTAGTTCTTTTCCATATCCTCCACAGTACTCGGCTGATGCACAGAAGTGGTCTGAAAATAAATAATATCTGTTTCTTTGTTCAGGGCAAACAAACTCTATCTGAGTTAAATTTACCTTCTGATTCAATGGAGATATAGTGTCGATGGCAGAATCAACAGGAAAAATCTGAATCCTCTGTTCTGTGTAGGTGTGAAAGTTCAGAAGAGCCGTCACAAGATCTTGGACAAAAGCCAGGGCCTGCCCAGCAATATCCCTCATCTTTAGCTTTAAAATGAAAAGTACACAGTTAAAGTTAACCATCAAATTATTATTCTAACACTACTTTATTAAGTCTGCTTCTGGAGAAAACATTTGAATTCTAGTGTGACTTCTTAAATTCATTTGCTCTCACTTGAATGTCAATATTCCTACCTAAGTAAATTAGAAAGCCACCGATTCGGGCACATACACCTCCTCCACTTAACCTAGACCACTTAAGTGTACGGTCTACCAACCTACAAGTATGGCTGAAAAAATTAATGCACCCCATAACTGAGTTTCAATGTTATGGATAAGAGATAGTAAAAATCCGTATTACTCATGAGTTCAATAAAAAGTAAATCGCACACTTTGAAGAAATGTATGAGAAAGTAAAGCAAAAGTTAAATGCAATGATTTAGTGCACTAAACAGAGGCCCAAACAACTAATCCTTGTTTCTGGAAAGCCTGGCATACACATGGCTGAAAATAAAAACATGTACTTCATCCTTTACCTGGTGTCTCCTATTGTGGAGTGGAACGTTCAGAGCGTTATATTGACTATATTCTACAAAACAAAAATAATGTACATTAAGTTTCACTTTACATTTATAGAAAAACATCTTAACTGCAAAATAAGGAATGCTCTTACATAAGAATTTAAAATGATCAACACCACAATCACAGTATAGGAGACTAATGGAATTTATATGCAATCAGTGGTTTCTCAAGATAAAGTAATACTTCTAATTTTTTTTTTAACTTCAGGATTAAAAAAAAAAACAAATCCTGCGTTTCCATTTCTAAAAATCATTTGGAATACTTCTTTGGGGACTATCAAGATTACTTAGAAAGGCTCATGCTGTTCTTGCTGTGTTCAGTCTTTCTCCCTCCTAAAATAACTCTGCACACGGTTGCCACACTGATCATCCAAAAATACCACTGTTTTCACGACACGACAATATTCAAAAATCTATTACTATCTGCCACTGTTGATCCTAATGACTCAATCCTAACTCTCCTGGGATGGTTCCAATATCTTTCTCACAGTGCTCCTTCATACACGGGTCTGTCATCAACCTCTGACAGCCTCCGCACACCTGACCTCACATGTCCTCAATCTCCTTGTCCTAATGATCTGCATCTCTGCTCATCTCTACAAACCACTTCAGCCACTCAAACCTGCCCTCCTCTGCCCGTGTCCTCAGTCAGAATGACTCCAGTGCCAAAAATCTGATTCTGAAAGTTCCTATGCCATTCTCATCCAGTTCTCTGCCTCCATTTGCTACTAAATCGCTGTGTATTCCCAGCTTGATCTGCCATCCATCAACACCTCTCTATTCTCCTATCAGCCCTTTCTTTCAGCCTTGATTATTTTGCTTCCAGGCCTAGACCATCATTTCAACAATGCTTCTGCTAACACAAAACCAGAGCAGAGTCCACCACAACATAGTCTGCCTAACTTCAGGGGGCTCCAACTCTACTCAGCAATCCATAATTTCACTGTCATGTCGCTATCATACTTCCCACGACACCTATTCCAAACAAGTTCTAAGTCCCTAATGCCATTCCTCCTCTCCTCCCCTGCCCCAATGGATGGGATGGCCTCCCCGCTACTACACTAAGATGAACAGAGCCAAGGTGAAAGGGTTCTTATGCTCCCTACCCACCATCTCAGGGTCCATGGCTCACATACCCTCCTCCAGGGCCCTTAGCAACAGCTGCTTCTGACTGGCTCATCCATCAATCACTCCTTCCTCCTATCTTTTGTATCACCTCATTACCAAAAAAGCATTTGTTGCAGCTCATTTGACACTATCTCCACAATGAGTTCTTTTCTTTACTTTTATCATACGTAATTCTCTGCCCTCACCCCATCCTGCACATGCAGCCTTTTCTTTTACTTTGCTCGCCTGTTGGGCTCTCACCCTTTTCCATTTCCTTCACTCCCGCTGCTTTAAAATCAGCATTGCTCTGCCTGTTTCCTCAGCACCTATTCGCTTCTAATCCGTGTGCTAGTAAGCTGGTGTCCACTATACCCTGCAAGGAAGTGCTCCTCTCAAATGATAACAGTTCTCTTGAAGTCACAAAATCCAGCCACCAAACCCACCACCGTTTTCTAATCTCTCCACAGCAATGCGCAGAGCTAACCTGCACCACCAGGTTGAAACTCTCGCTCCTCTAGCTTCTATCTCACTCCATTTCCACAGCCCCTGCCCTCCTGATCTCTGAGAGGGAGAACTCTACAAGGACCCTGCACAGGCCTCATGGCACTGTGCACCCACTGCCGCAACATGGGAGCTCATCCAGCCCAAGAGGGTCAGCACCAGTTTTTCTGCCAAGGTCTAGTCTTTTATTTATAAGTGCACACACCAATAGTTAGATACATACACATCCATCTGCCTGTCAGAACACTAAGCAACAACAATAAACCTGCTCCCACTTGTCTCTTTTATTTCCTGCTTCCCCCTCACTGCCTCCTCCTTCTTCCAGGTCTCCTTCAAAGGGCCATGCTGTTCCTTCTCCCTCCACAAGATCTTCTGCATCTCCCTGACAACCCGGGATAAGCCTTCGTAACAGGACACCAGGACAATCAGAACAATAGCCTTAGCCTTCTCCTCCCACTCTAGGGTAATCTATACTCTGTTGCCAGATTAACCTTGTGAATACACAAATCTCATCATGATGTTCCCTGGGTCAAAAACCTCTCCTTGTGAATAAGGTTCCCAGGTCCTTAGCCCAGAACTCTAGGGTCCAGTCCCATCCTCCCTTTCGGAACTTACCTGTCATTGCCCTCCACTTCCCACCAGCCCACCCTAGTCTCCTGTCATACTGAATTATGGTTGTGATGGCACCTTTCGTCCTACATACCACACTTCGTGCAATTCCCTGGCTGTTTTCCTTCATCTCTGCCCAATAAAACCTGCATGTGCATCCAGGCCCGGCTGAAAGCATACTTCTGGCAAGGCTTCCCCAAACAATGCCAATAACAGTAATGTCTCCTTCCTCTGAAACTCCAAGAGGGGCTTCATGACACAGTCTAGTTTATATTCTAGGCAATTCTATATCTATCTTTGCCCAACTAGACTATAAACTTCTTGAAGGTAGAGATTTTTGTCTTATAAATTTTTGCATCCCTTACACTACCCTCCCATCTAGGCACTCAGCAAATGATCTCCAAATATTTTAAGACTAAAAGTAGTAACCCACATGTGACATGATAAAGACCTAAAACACAGTGACTAGTACTAGAAAAAGGATAAATCCCAGATTCAGAAGAAAATTATTGGAATCTAATGAATAACTGCTACAAATATTAAAGGGAAAATGCAATGTCGAAGTTTCAAATCCAGTGAATCAAAGTATGCCAGTGCTATTTACACTAATGTAGAAACTAGAAACAGGTGTTGTTTTCAAAAAGGCATTTACATTTTTGATATAATGATTACATAGGCTGATTTTAGTGTTATATCACACTGCTATCTTTCTTTAATTTCTTTCTTTTCTTCTTTTTTTAGGTCTTCCCTAAGAAAAATTTAGGGGAAGTAAAAAATTAATTTCAACCATGTGATTGTAGAAAAAGGGAACATGTATTAATTTCAATGTAGGTTTCAAAATCCAAACAATAAAATATTTTATTTGCTTTCAAGGTTTTGACTTAATTCTTATCTAAAAATTATAAATTTGGCATCTATTAAACAAGTAAGGTAATTTTTTTTAAAGTTATTTTTTGTTGCTCTTGGTAGTGTAAATTACCAGACCATTGCCAGAAAGGAAGGAGTAAGAAGCAGGGCTTACCCGAGTCAGCTTCCTAACTATATCGGGGGGTTGATCAAGAGGTAGGAGATATCAGGCTGAGATATCAGTTTAAGAAGATCCACCTTCCATCACCAACCCCACCCCGATGAATAACAACTTTCCTTTTTTTTTTTTTATACCTTCTTGAATCAAACAACTTTTCTTGTACAAATATTCAACTACTTTATGAGCGGGTTGGTTTTACTTTGGGATATGCTAAATACATGCAATTAAAAAATGTGTGGATTTGGGATTCTTCTAGAAGACTGGCTTTGCAGTAGTTATATGACAATTCAAAATCTTCCTATGAAATATGAGGACTAAAGCTGAACAGAAGAACAAAAACAAAGCAATCCTCTATTGGGCCAATTATATTTACTGCCAAATACATTAGAAATTATTTTAATTAGTCAGTTACCACAGAGATGTTCAAAGTTGCAAATAATGGAAAACAGTACATAATACCTACTTGTATCATTGAAAGGTACTTTTTCACTGATGATTGATAAGGATTCCTCTAATCTACCTGACAAATCTTCATGAAGATTCTTTAACTGTAATTGACTGAAAGAAAAAAAATACAAAGCCACATTATCACCAATCATAGGGTGAATCCTCATTTGCTTGTTACCTTAACAGCTGGTATCAGGCTTTCAGAGAATTGTGCCTGACATCTGGGATACTTCTAATGGAAAGTTATTAAAAGATGAAAATAAGAAAAACACCAAGCCTGGATTCTAAAGTCCCTGAGACTTCTGTAGAACGAAGTGTAAGTTTGGAAGAATTTATCACAGTCCCAGGATAGTATACAACCTCATTTCCTCAAGCTCAAAGTAATCTCAGAGCCACTTCAAAATCATAATTTTTTCTCATTACAACACATAAATGTTTATTCAAGTATCACCGTGAAGTTTTTTTTTAAGTACATATTATATCAGATTTTTTTTCTTTGAGCTCAAAAGCTGACAATCTCTGTTTTTGATTCAACTGTGAGCACAGGTACACATCTGATAATGCATGTAATTCTACCAATGCAACTAAATTGAAGTGAGAAATTCACTTGATCGATCCTATTGGAATACGCCTTTACCATGCATTACTAAATAATATTTTAAGATTTAGATATACCCAAATTAGATCACATAACCTCTATTTTATCCAAAATGTACCATTAAAAGGTTGGAACAGTGATTATTAGTCAGCTTTCCTGCCTGGGACTATCGGAGGGCCCCTCTGTTTAGAGGAGTTTGAAACAGAAAGTACCCAGTCCTCAGTACAGGAGCCCCAGAACACTATCTGCCATGGCCCAAAACACCTGCAGGCTGAAGACTGATGAACAAACCACTCTATCAAGAATGTCTGAAGCCCCAGAGATCCCAGAACTGAAAAGGACCCTGGAAATTACATACTCCCTACTCCCATCTCCTCATTTTAAATGTGAGACGGTTAAGACAGAGGAGTTACTAAAACCAAAACTCAAGTCTTCTGAGTCTTACTTTAAGAGCTGCCTTGGAATTCAAGTTTCCACATACCATTCTTCTGTCCGAAGTCGACATTCCTTGGCCTCCTTTTCTAGAGTCTGAGATTTTACCTGCATTTTAGAAGAAAGAGAAAAGCAAATGGCTCAGACTACAGATGGGAGCACACTTAGGAGATGCTGCAGGCCAACAGTCTCAACTGCAATGACTAATTCTGTGTTCTATAAAGTGCAGAGATGATTTACAAAAGCCTTAACTATTTCTTAAAGTGCTCTCACAAACGGGGAGGCTTACTTCTAGTTTAGCCTTGTCATTCTGCAGTTTCTCAATGGTTTCCATGTACTTCCGGGTCAGGCCGTCAACCACAGCTTGGTGCTGGGCTGCTTCTGTCTCCAGATCAGCCAGCCGGCTCCTCAGCTCTGCTTCCACATGCTTGTGCTGTTCATCAGCTTCAAAAAACTGCAAAGAAAAGACCATTTTCTCTTCTCACGACATCCTAATATACATAAATGAGAAAAAATCCAGCAGTGACTATCCACTGAGCAACTCTCATATGGTTCCATATGCTGACTGCACTAAACTTGCACAGGCATTATCTCCTTCAATCCTCACAGTAATCAGAGCTAGTACTATGGTTATCACTCTTTACAGATATGGAAACTGAAGCTTAAAAGGGCTACCTAACTTGCCTAATGTCTCATAGTTAAAATACAGTGGAAATGGGATTTAACAAAGGAAAGCTACTCCAAAGCCTGCACCTCTTTCCTCTCATCTCATGGATTTCTATTTCAAACAATTTATGGCACAAATAAAATTCAACTGATCAGGGTATAACTTTTCTACTAGGCTAACTTCCAAAATGAAATAATCGAAATTAAAACAGGTGGTAGTCCTAAAACAGGTAAAGCTTTTTCCCTTAATGAGAGTCCAATACTAATTAAGAAATATAAATACTTAGACACAAAATACACTGAGGTCAAAAGCTCATTTTTTAAAAGTTTTCAAAGAATGAGAATTAGCACATTTACTTTTCACCATTTGATAAAAAAAAAAAAAAAAGGAGGTATAGTTGGATATACTACACTACGACTATACTCAATGGTTTGGAAGCAGACATTGAGTTTTCAACATTCCAAAAATGCCTGCAGTGAGTGAGGCCCTATCCTGGGGCTAAGCATACAACATACGTGGTCCATACCCTCACAGACCTTATAGTCTAACTGGGGTACAGAAGAAAACTAATAGAACATCAATGAATTAAAAAGCAAAGACTACTTATTGATAAGTCCTCATTTAAATGATCATCCAATCACTTCTGGTATAAAATGAATAGTGCCCAGTATATTTCTGCATTGTTAAGTTATAAAGTTAATCTGCTGTACTCCAAATAAATGCATACAGCACTTTAAAGCACACATCCACACAAAGATATGTGTGAGATTTAAGAAAAGAATAAATGACACTGACATATATACTTAAAGACCATAGGAGACATTAAAACGCCCACACAGACATAAAACACTTTATGTGCATTGGCTTTTCCACACTCTAGTTCATATGACCCATTTTTTAAATTGATATGGAAAAACAGAAAAATTCCCTCACTTGTATGTGCAACCGTTCATTCTCTTCTATCTTCTTTTGCAGATCTTCATCAAAGACACTCTTCTGCTCTTGACTCAACTGAGAAGATGATTCTCCACTTTTCTGATGGAAAGAATAAGTTATGTCCACATAACTTTCATTCTTTAGAGAAACATCCTAAGGTACACAGATTCTCTAGCACCTTAGTAGCTTGTCTCTTCTACGTGTTCACCATTTTCAGACAATCCTGCAAAAGGTATACAGTCCATCATTTAACTTTTCCTATGTGATACAAGTTGGAACTGCAAATATTGCAATGGGCAGGAAAGTGTTTAAAAAAGAGAGAGAGAAAAGAACAGATAAGGCTCACTAATTTCCTTGCAGATGAATTCAGGAGTAGTTCTGTTGGAGGACAGAGCAGACCCAGAAAGCTAGCAATACAAACGTGCAATAAATATTTTAATTTGGTCTTTTGCTTTGGGAAATGAGAGTTTTAGCAATTCCATAAGTCTGAATTATTAAACCCCATTAAGAAATTGTAATAAATTATGTAACAGCATCCACAAAGATAAGTTTATATCAACGCCCATACAAATTTCTAAATTTAAAAAGAAAACCACATAAAAGAAAGCTATTATAAATAAACACAAGAAAAAAGCTCAAAGATTAATTAAAATCCCTTGCTTTTGGTTTTTTACTAATAAATAACTTTTTCTACATAGAAGAATAGTACTATTGAAAAGATCTAATAATGAACATTTGTTTTCATGTAATACATAGAACTGAGACTATTCCAGGAACAGTCTAACAATGAAACTGTGTCTAGACATCTGTCACCACCCTTTCTTTTTCGTACCCTCACTCCTCACTTAAAATGAAGTCACATATTGATCCAATGTAATCAGTTATTAAAAAGCCCTTTAAAAATGAAGCAGCTATATTAAAAAAAACATTAAATATGCACCATGTTTGGAACACAAGACATGCATAAGGAACACTGCTGAATGACATATGTGGGGTCCTCAGTGCTTCCAGATTTAGAAAGCTTTAATTAAAATTAATTTACAAGTCACACCAAGCCTCTACTAAACAGTCCCAGGCAGGAACATTAATAACCTGGGGAGCATGTTTGAAGCCTAGATGGCTATTCCCTCCCCCAACCATCTTTGAGAATTTCCAGGACATGTGTATTTTCACAAAGTTTCCCGGTGCTTCTAATACATACCAGTTATACCTTCTCTGTCCCTCCACCCCCCTTTTTTGAACACTACCACTCTACAGAATCCTCTCACATAGGGGAAACACATGTGGAAAAGGTATTAACATAGAATTCTGGCAACTTCCCAATACATGGCAAATATGAGCCTAGGCAGTTTTACACGGTCCCATTTAATCCTGACCACAAACATGAAAGTCTCATCCCCACTTTGCTGATGGAGAAGCTGAGGTTGCAAGGTTAAAAATTTTGCCTAAAGTCATAGATTTATAAACAGCAGGCAAAGAATTCAAGCCTGGGCTTAACTCCAAAGCCTGTGCTCTTCCCTCCACACTGCATTTCTTCGAAGTCACTGTGTGCTCTTTCCTTCCCTCCTATCCATTCTGTTGTTACCTGCCTCAGTCTACTCATTTGTGGAGTGCTGTTCTATATACAAGATTTAAAGATTCAATCACTAACTCCTACCCTTAGGAAAAAGGCAACTTCTTAATTACAGAATGTTCAAAGTACTGGATCAAACATCTCAGAGCAGTAAGAATCTTGCCTCACTGTATAAAACCATAAGGGAAAAAATTTATCTTTAAATCTCAGGACAAGAATACCAAATCGGTCTCATAATAAACCCTAAGAAAATACATCTGCAGTGAAGTTACAAACCTAAGGTATGAATGTTTCAACTGCTATTTTCTTATGAGTAGTTACACTTTCACAATATCTCTCATTTTATTTGCCCTACCTTGGGTTAATGGCAATTTGTTATAAGTAAGATATCATCCATTTTGACCAATATGAGTTAAACCATTGACTTTTCTCAGCCACTAATCAACTGTGTATGCGTTTGTTCCTAATAAATTCTTTAAAACTGACTTTGATATGAAAATGTCCCTAACACATAGTATATATTAGTAGTAAATGTCTGCTTTTTTGACTCAATATCCAGATGTATCAATGGAACATTAGAGAATGTGAGAGTGGGGTCTTCTGTTAAAACTAGGATGGCCTGTAGATGTCTGTGCCTAATGACAAGGTCACATTAACCTGCCTTTATTTGAGCCTACCTTGTTTTTCTTGCCCCGGGGTTCACTTAGAGATAGTTCATCTTGAAGCAGCTCTACCCTCTTGGCGAGCTGCAGATTCCGAAAAGTCAGGCTGTCCATCTCCTGTTGCAGTTTTCTCAAAGACTGATCCTTCATTTTCAGTTGTTCCTATATCAAAGTGAAAACAGACCATTCCTCACAGTTTAGCCCTAAGGTTTAGAAATAATAATAATAATGATAAAAATTTTTGTTTCACCAAAATATAATCAAAACCTCTTGTTTTAGAGAATTCAAGTTTTATGTTTATCACTGCAGTTTTTATGTTTTTAGCTCTGTTCTGTGAAAAAAAAAATCTTCTGGCCAAACCAAGTAAATTTAAAAAGAAAATAAAAAGAGCATTTGCTGAAATAACATATCATCATCAACTTAAAATAAAATATCCACAGCTCTATGTTGTTATATCTATGGCAGTGAACAGACACAAAGCCTGAGGCTACAAGTTTATAAACTCAAATTTTTAAAGAGAACTTCAGACTTACTGATGATTCCCTTCAGTGAGCAAGAATGGGAAAAAAATATATTCATATTCCTTTTTTTCTATAAATTTCCCCAAATTTAAATTAGTAAAGATAAAGTCCTTTCAACACATTTGATTCTACTTTAACTATTCTGATATGTCAAAGACAAACATCAATATTACCATAACAAAAGTATTTTCAGACAATGTATTCACTGATAAACACAGATGGCCATATACTACTGTTTATTAAAAGAAATGAGTGTTTCCATTTTTATTACTTCCACTGAAACAAACAGTTATAAAGCCAAGAAGAGGTCATGTTTTAATGAATAGATGATTTAACTACATTGAAACAGCAACCTTAAAACCATAGGCTGGTGTCTATAATCTACTGATATTATTTTCATATTCAAAGCTGTGCTAGAACAATAGAATAATATGCTCCCATTAAATAGAAAAACATTTTTCTTTTCTACAGTTTGTTTAGTAAGTCCTTAATTTTCACTTGAAATTCAAAGGTAAACTTAGGCCCAGTCCATGTCCAAATTATCACTTCAAATTAAAGAAATTCAAATCAATGAATATTTACTATATCCACAGTTCATTAAAGAGGCAAAACCAATAAAATCAAAAGCCTAGTGTAACAAAGGACATCCTAACATTCCTGTCTAGCAAACTGGCAAATTGTCACCTTACTATAATTATAATGACCACTGTAATAAATGGTAAAACAGAAAGTAATTTCTTTACATTCTTATAATGAATTATCACTAGTTGACTAATGTTCCAATTCCATTAACCAATCGTTAATTTCAGGAGACATCTAACCCAACTTCTCTTTAAACTCCAGTTTCTGCAATGGGATGATAATGTTATCTAGCCTCAGAGTTGTTACCAACACTAAATGAGAAAATGGATACAAGGTATTTAGCAAAACACCTGGCACAATGATTGCTCAACAGATGGAACAAGGTGCCACAGTCACCACTGCCACCACTGTTGCCACCATCGCTACCATCACAGAGTTAATCAAACACAACCAGCACCAGGAGGGTGTCAAACACCAGAGCAGGCTATTATGATAAGCCAGGAAATACTTTCCCCAGCAATAGGTTTAAACATTATTAGGAGAGCTGGTGATCATTTCTTCAGCGATTTGGGGAAAACAGTAACATGACTAACAAATCCTATCTGGGGAAAACAGTAACATGACTAACAAATCCTAACTAGAAAGCTTTTTCAAGAATTTTGGCTTGGGTCCAGAGAGCTTCGGAAGTACAAGAGGGGTGTTCTGAATCCTCTCAGCCCTGAGACTGTGGTAACAGCGCCTGAGGAGAGGACAGTCTCAGAGACATATTTTCTTAATGTAGGGTCCAACACTGGCTACGTAAAAAGACATATTTCTGGGGCTTAGTTGTCTGAGTGGAGCCACCTAGGTTAAACTACTGGTTGGGAGCTACTCCAGAAACAGATCAGAGTAAAAGGAATCCTAATCCCATCAGTCTAAAGAGAGGAGAGGGAGCAAGAAAGAGAGAGAGTGAAAGAGTGAGGTAGGCAGTACATTTAACTGAAACTTGGCCAAGAAGGAATCCACACCCTAGAATTAATTTATCCATTTAAAATATCACTAAGCAATATTTATTACATGCCTACTGGAATGAGGTAGAGACAAATTCTTCATCTCCCATCATATCTCTCCCCTCAGTTAACAAAGGTGCTGATGATAAAATGTATCACTTGGAGTGTCCTGATTAACACAGATGATTACTATTAAGTAGCTCAACTAAAGGCAGGATTAATGGAAATGATCCACACATTCAAATCCATTTATTAGGGACCTACCACCTGCTGAGTGCTGGGGATACAAATATGAATGTGACATAGCCTCCTTCAGAGTGCTATCTAGTGATGACGACAGACAAGGAGCCCCATTAGTCCAGAGGAACTGAGCTAAATAAAGATTTTGAAGTACAGGAGAAATTAGATAAAGTCAAATCATACTTTTTTGGTAATTTTTAACCAAGGAAATCAAAGTACATTATATTCACACCTAAGCAAGTTAATGACAAAAACCTGTATTACCATCCCCTATCCCTAGTGAATCAGTGTCAGACCTGGGACTTTAACCCAGAAAACCAGCTGAATTCCCAGCTTTGAGTACCACCAAACACTAACTTAACCCTCAAGATACAAATATCCTGTTGCTTACCTTTAAAGCGGCAGAATTTGCTTGTTCATCCACAACACCTTTTTTCAGGACCTGATTCTGAGCCCGCAGCTGAAAACAGAGAAAGTAATAATTAATTTTAATATAAAGCAATCAGTTATATCAAGGAAATAGCTTAAACTATTTTACAGAGATCATGACACTGAGTAACTGTCTCCTCACACGTATATGAGAACAAAAAAAATTAGCCTCAAAGATGGTAACAGATACCGTAACACACCATTTTACAGATAAGGACACACAGGCTACGTTGCCCAATGACATAAAACTAATCAATGGCAAAAGTAGGACTAAAATCCATGTTTCCCAATTTCTAGTGCATCATCCTTTCTATGAAACCAAGTCATGTCCCTAAATAAAATACAATAAATAACAGGGTACCGAATGTGCCATTTTTCTTAAAATTATGGCATACCATTCATTTGTAAAATACATACAATTGAACTAATTATGAAACAAGAATTGTACAGAAAATCAAAATGTGGGCCATCAACATTCCCAGTGGGACACTGTGCCTACCATTAGACATGCAAATGTCATCATTAATGATGGTCACAGGAATGACAGACATGCTATCAGGCATCAGCAGAGGCAGTGTACAAAAGCAACTAAGAAGGCTCAATTTAATAATTAACATCTGCTTACGTTTGAATGCTTATTACATAGCAGACATCATCCTAAGTACTTTCCAAGTATTACCCCATCTAATCCTCACAGTCCTGTGAAGTAGGTACTCTAATTATCTCCATTTTACAGATAAGGAAACTGAGGCACCGAGAAGTTAAGCACCAATGCTGAGATTCAGACCCTATCAGTTTGGACTCCAGAATCATAATGCCAATTAGATAATATTGGCTACTTTTTTACAAAGCTACGTTTAAGTGAGAAAAGCAGTGAGCTGGAGAGATGGGGGAAGCCTTTGGAGAAAGAGGTAAATATTGGGCTTTTTTGCATAGTTAATTTTAAAAATTGAGGTATAGCTTTATTTTAAATGAAGCATACAAATCAAAAATTATACAACTTTGTAATCCTAGCACTCTGGGAGGCCGAGGCGGGCAGATTGTTTGAGCTCAGGAGTTCGAAACCAGCCTGAGCAAGAGCGAGACCCCGTCTCTACTAAAAATAGAAAGAAATTAATTGGACAACTAAAAATATATAGAAAAA